>WNWK01028245.1:0-25568 GCA_009830355.1 Cherax destructor | reverse complement strand
CCAGAGCAGTCCCACTCCCATCCTTTACTCTTCCTGAGTACTCTCACTCTAATTCTGTACTCTCCGAGAGCAGTCCCTCACCCATCCTGTACTCTCCCAGAGCAGTCATACGCAATTCCTGTACTCTCTCAGACCATTCCCACACCCATCTTGTACTCTCTCAGAGCAATCCCTCACCCATCCTGTGCTCTCCCAGAGCAGTCCCACACCCATCTTGTACTCTCCCAGAGCAGTCCCACACCCATCCTATACTCTCCCAGAGTACTCTCACTCTAATTCTGTACTCTTCGAGAGCAGTCCCTCACCCATCCTGTACTCTCCCAGAGCAGTCATACGCAATTCTTGTACTCTCTCAGACCATTCCCACACCCATCTTGTACTCTCCCAGGGCAGTTCCACACCCATCTTGTACTCTCCGAGAGCAGTCCCTCACCCATCCTGTACTCGCCCAGAGCAGTCATACGCAATTCTTGTACTCTCTCAGACCATTCCCACACCCATCTTGTACTCTCTCAGAGCAATCCCTCACCCATCCTGTACTCTCCCAGAGCAGTCCCACACCCATCTTGTACTCTCCCAGGGCAGTCCCACACCCATCTTCTACTCTCTCAGAGCAGTCCCACACCCATCCTCCCACACCTGACCACTAGTGTGGAACTTAAAGCGGGGCTGCTGGTCCTCAAGGTGAGGCAAACAGGTGTAATCTGACCACATAGATATCGTTAT
The DNA here is from genome assembly GCA_009830355.1 of Cherax destructor. Taxonomy (NCBI): domain Eukaryota; kingdom Metazoa; phylum Arthropoda; class Malacostraca; order Decapoda; family Parastacidae; genus Cherax; species Cherax destructor. The sequence goes on along the minus strand of WNWK01028245.1, from coordinate 24,842 downwards.
GGTAATCAAACACTGCTAAGTTTTATTATGTTAAATAAACTAAATACACGTTTAACAATCTTTTATTGATAATTTCAAGAAACAGTGGTATATACTGCAAGCTTCCACAGGTATATCACCCGATTCCCAAAATGATAAGCAGGACATAGTGACAACACAAACCAGTGCTAGGTAAGATACAGGAAGCTTAGAAGGTGGCATGTAAATGTAGTTGGTTTATTTAATACTAGCAATGAACTGATGGAATCATTACCAGGTAATATGATGGCAGATGCCATATTCTCAGCAGTATATAAAGTAATAAGGAAAGATAGAAGAAATATGGAAAGTGGAGGATAGGACTGAGATTGTTAATCAGAAATCAAAGGAGTTTTGACTCGAGAGAGATAAACAGATATGCGCCAAATGTCTACTCAGTGGGCAGTCAAGACTGGTGGACCAGTCTTGACTGGTCCACCAGTCACCACCGAGACAGAAATATGAAGACAACAACAAAGCAATAGTTGACGCCACAACTGAAGCAGCAAGAAGAGCAAAAGCTAAAGCAAAACTACTGATGATTGAGGTGGCAAGGAATTTTTTTTATATCAGCATTTTAAGGCCATAATAAAAGAGAGGGAAGTGACGAACACAAGCCAATAAGACTGGATTTAGTATTAACTGCAAGTACATCTGTTATAGGCGAAATAGCATGTGAGAGCCGCCGTGGCGCTAGCCACCACACAGTGCTGAATTTCAAATATCTGGTGGATCTAATCATTGAGGTAAGAATAGCAGGTGAAGGGTGCGATAAACTAGACTTAACAGAACTTTGAAGACATGAAAGAATTTCTGAATGCAGTGAAATATGAAACAAAACTGGATGGAGAATTAACAAATGAGATCATTTGTTGACTTTCAAGATAATGAAATCATTAAGTATCTTGTTGGAACGATCGCCAAGAGGCAAAGGAGAATTTATTAACTAAAACAGGAAGAGGAAATGACGAAAATATGAAAGGCTGAGAAACAATTTGAGAATGAGAATAAAAAAAGCCAACTCTTATTCAAAGCTGCTTCACAGCGTCATGCGAAGAAAGGTGTCAAAAGACTGGAGGAGGAAGGAGACCACACGAGAAAACACAAGGAAGTCATTGAGGTGCTAGATAAATGATTTCAAGAGGCATCATTGATGTAAATAGGAGCAATACTAAATAGAGAAAGGGAGAGGGAAAGGGTATACCGACAGATACTGGACACCACATACACAACAGGAAAAGTGGTGAAATTAAATTATTAAACCGAATACATTAAAGGCAATGGGACGTGACAGGTGTTATCAAGGATTCTGCGAGAGGAAGCAGAGGCACTGTCTGAGCTGCTTACATTTACAGGAAGTCTATGGGCGTAGGAATGTTGCCAGAGATCTGGGAGACAGTGAATGTAGTCCCCACATTCAAGAAAGAGGACAGCTAGGAAGCGTTGAGCTACAGACCGGTATGACTGACATACTATAAGGTGGAGGCAAGTAGAAACACAATGTGAGGAAGAAAGAGAGAGGTAACTGATGATTTAATGAATTAAGGAAACTAATGGTAGGTCAGGGGGAAGAAGACAAGAGGAGGAAGACGAGATTATATCGATCACCGACTGAACTGGTGTAGAAGGAGACATAAATCAGTTGGAATATTTCGGATTCTAAATCCTGAGGCAAGTAACACCTGGCAAGTAACACCTGGCAAGTAACACCTGGCAAGTAACACCTGGCAAGTAACACCTGGCAAGTAACACCTGGCAAGTAACACCTGACAAGTAACACCTGGCAAGTAACACCTGGCAAGTAACACCTGGCAAGTAACACCTGGCAAGTAACACCTAGTAACACCTGCAAGTAACACCTGACAGAACCTGCAAGTAACACCTGGCAACACCTGCAAGTAACACCTGGCAAGTAACACCTGGCAAGCTAACACCTGGACAAGTAACACCTGCAAGTAACACCTGCAAGTAACACCTGACAAGTAACACCTGGCAAGTAACACCTGGCAAGTAACACCTGGCAAGTAACACCTGGCAAGTAACACCTGGCAAGTAACACCTGGCAAGTAACACCTGGCAAGTAACACCTGGCAAGTAACACCTGACAAGTAACACCTGACAAGTAACACCTGGCAAGTAACACCTGACAAGTAACACCTGACAAGTAACACCTGGCAAGTAACACCTGGCAAGTAACACCTGGCAAGTAACACCTGACAAGTAACACCTGACCAAATTAACATTTTCGTCACATATAGATTGAAGAAAATCACGAAACAGAAAACGTTTTTGAAGGAAAAAGAATGTTGCAATGTATACCTAGATGAAGGTAAAATGGAAGAGAAAAGGGGAAAACTAGGGAGCAAGTAAGAACTTATCAGTTACAGGAAAGAGAAGCAGATGTGGCAGGAGGAAACACACAGCCTCAAGAAATCTTTCAAGGCTCAGTCTCTTCCATTTGCTCATCTAGAGAGGAAAAATCAAGGCCAATCTCTACTTCCCAAACTCATCTTTCTCTTCTTCTCTCTGCCTGAAATGATAACCTTGAGTCCTTTTCCTGTAACAATGGTCATACTATCCACAGCCTTAACACTTTCCCTCCTGACAGATGAACAGCAAACTGAAAGCCAAACCATCACAAATTAGATATCAGAGCTATCACAGTGATAAAAACTAAATGATAACAGATGTCATATTCCCAGCAGGATATCAAGAAATGAGAAGAGAAAGAGGAAACCAGGAAGGAAGAGAGATGCACTGCTAATCAGAAATAACTGAAGATTTAAGAGGTGAGAATGATAGATAAAAATGAGTCAAATGACTACACAGTGGGTACAATAAGAACTGGGGAAACCTAAGCAGTGGAAGTGATATACAACCCACCACAAAAGAGCAGGAGACCGAGACAAAAATATATCAAAACCAAAAAAAAAATGGATGACCCACAGAAGTAGCAAGAAGAGTCAATCGGAAAAAATCAAAACTATAAATCGTGAAAGATCTCAACCACAAATAAAGTGGAAGAACTGGGACCCATATGGGGAGCCAGAAACATAGAAAACTAAGGTGATGGAAGCAGTTGTGGAAAACCTTATATATTAGTATATCAAGAACACAGCAAGAGAGTGAAAGTAGAGGCGACAGTAAGACTGGATCTAATATTAACAATAAGTACATCTGACGTAGGTAAAATAGACTATGAGAAGCCCCTTTTTGCTAGAGACCAAACAGTATTGAATATCAAATATGCTGTGAAAATGATAATGGTATTCAATACCGACAAGTTAATCAGTAAGACATATATGCAGTAGTAATATATCTTCCGAAACGTTTCACCTATACAGAAGGTTTCTTCAGTCGAATGCAGAGGAGACAGCAGAAACAGTGGAGACGATGTTTATAAATCTCCATTATGTTGCTTCAGCTTCACATAGTTCCAGACTCCGGAGAACTCTTCTTCGAGGGTGAGTGGCTGACCACCTCAAGACTGTCTTCGAGGGTGAGTGACTGACCACCTCAAGACTGTCTTCGAGGGTGAGTGGCTGACCACCTCAAGACTGTCTTCGAGGGTGAGTGACTGACTACCTCAAGACTGTCATCGAGGGTGAGGGACTGACTACTTTACATATCTACTGGTTCTGTTGCCTGTGTATTAGACTGAAGAAGGCTACTGTGTGTGCGAAATGTTTCGGAATAAAGACAACATATTTTTCAAATATGATGTCGAAGTCAATACTGAGGGAAGAATTACAGAAGGAAGGCAGAATAAATCAGATTTCAGAAGAGAAAAGTTTGAAGGGATAAGATAATTCCTGAATGAAGTGCAATGAGAAAGGGAACTGGGAGGAAATTCAGTGAATGAGAGGATGGAGGCAGAGAACTACATATTCAGAAGAAAAGAAAATAGTAAAGATTCAGGGAAGAAAAGCGAAAAACACAAAAGCATGGAAAAACTACAGACTGAGGATAGAAGAAAGTAAAGAAGTGAGCAGAAGAACCAGAGATGAATATGTAAGAGCCAGGAGAGAAGCTGAGAGCTTTGAGAATAATATAGTATCGAAAGCTAAGTCATTAACATCAAAAGAAAAACGACAGTAAAAACCTAGACAATAAGCATGAAGAACTAAGGCTAAGATCTCACAAGAAACTACAAGACAAGGAAGTCTGTGAGGATCTGAACGAACGATTTCAAGAGATGGTCTCAGGTGTAACATAAGCAACAGAAGACAGCCAAAAAGAAAGGGCACACCAGCGGGTACCTGATACAATAAATACAACATGGGAAAAGGTGAATATTGTTTTAGCTAGCTGGATGCATCAAAGATACGGGTCCACCATGGGCTGTGAGAGAGAAAGAGAGAGCAAGGTCATAGAAGCACTGTCTGATAAGATAAAAGATACAGGGCAAATGCCAGAGATAAAAAAAAAACAATGAAGGTTTTATCAGTATTAAAGAAAGGAGACAAACGAAAAACATTACCATGTTAGGTAATGGAAAAAATAATCAGGAAAGTGGAGAAGTAGCTAGTGAAGATGTCTCATAAATAATTACCAGCACAGGAACAAAGATGGTAAATCTTGTCTCACAAACCTGCTAGAGAGAGACAAAGAGAGGTGGATTACCTATTCTTAGACTGGAAGAAGGCAGCTGATACTGTATCCCCAAAAAAGTGGGCCAAAAACTTGAGTAGAAGACAGTAAGGAGGAATGAGTGATTTTCTGAGAGGAGATGTCAGTATGAGAAAGTGCGACAAGGAGTGTTTCATAAGGCTCGATATTAAGGCAAGTATTGGCAAGGTCTATAAAGCCCATCTTTGAACTCTTTATTGACTAGTCCTGTTAAAAAACTGGAGAAAGTGTAGAGGTATGCAATGAGCCTAGTTCCAGAGAATAGGGAAATGTGCTACGAGAAGAAGATAAAGGAACTAATAAAAATGATAATAATAATAAACTTTATTTCTACAAATACATGTACAAGGTATACAGGCCTAGCTGACATACAGCCGCTTGTTATGCTGAGCATTTCAGGCAAATTAGGTCAGTTTACTCCCCAGGATGCGACCCACACCAGTCGACTATCAGTAAAAGTTATTATTAAGGAAAGCTTCTCGATGGCTTCAGTTGTGCTCCGGTGAACATGGACAACACTTGTCTTAAGGAAACACGTCCTAATGTTTCCACCCATACCGGAGATCGAACCACGGACCTCAATGTGTGAGGCGAGTGTGCTAACACTCGAGCTACGGGACAAACATGCAATACACCCACACAAAACACTTATGCCAAACAATGACAGAGGCAAACCACACACAGGATACACAGGCAAGACACTTACGTACAACACACAGGCAAAACACCCACACCCACGGACACATGTAAAGAGACGATAATAACGTGAAGTGTCAAAAAAATCATATTTTATTTTAGAATTTGTGTTGGTTGCATCATGGAACCTTGAAAGAGGTATAATATCCTCTGGGATATGGGAAAGTGTTTCCCAGCAAGTTCTTTTTGAAAAATATCTTCAATACAAACTCGATTCCCACCCAACCGAGAAACGCTGAGCACCATGAGCTTTACTGCAATATATTTATGTAGAATTTTCATTGTCATAAGCTGTGTGGAGCGCCAAGTGTCCCCTGTGTGTGGAGTGCCAAGTGTCCCCGGTGTGTGGAGTGCCAAGTGTCCCCTGTGTGTGGAGTGCCAAGTGTCCCCGGTGTGTGGAGTGCCAAGTGTCCCCTGTGTGTGGAGTGCCAATTGTCCCCTGTGTGTGGAGTGCCAATTGTCCCCTGTGTGTGGAGCGCCAAGTGTCCCCTGTGTGTGGAGTGCCAAGTGTCCCCTGTGTGTGGAGTGCCAAGTGTCCCCTGTGTGTGGAGTGCCAATTGTCCCCTGTGTGTGGAGCGCCAAGTGTCCCCTGTGTGTGAAGTGCCAAGTGTCCCCTGTGTGTGGAGCGCCAAGTGTTCCCTGTGTGTGGAGTGCCAAGTGTCCCTGTGTGTGGAGTGTCAAGTGTCCCCCGTGTGTGGAGTGCCAAGTGTCCCCTGTGTGTGGAGCGCCAAGTGTCCCAGGTGTGTGGTGTGCCAAGTGTCCCAGGTGTGTGGAGCACCAAGTGTCCCAGGTGTGTGGAGTGCCAAGTGTCCCCCGTGTGTGGAGTGCCAAGTGTCCCGCGTGTGAGGAGTGCCAAGGGTCCCAGGTGTGTGGAGCACCAAGTGTCCCAGGTGTGTGGAGCACCAAGTGTCCCCCGTGTGTGGAGTGCCAAGTGGCCCCCGTGTGTGGAGTGCCAAGTATTTCCGGTGTGTGGTGTGCCAAGTGTCCCCGGTGTGTGGTGTGCCAAGTGGCCCCGGTGTGTGGTGTGATAAGTGGCCCCGGTGTGTGGTGTGCCAAGTGGCCCCGGTGTGTGGTGTGCCAAGTGTCCCCGGTGTGTTAGCAACACGTCGCTTACCAGGAGAACTTTCAACCTCAATTAAAAACTTTTGAAGAATTTAATTATGATTGTTTTATTTATGTCACTTATATTGTGAGGTGACGCTGTCTGTGGTCTTCTAAGATCTTTTACCTTAAGACCCGACCCGCTGCCTTGTAAGACTTCTACACTGCCCCGTGAGACCTATTCACTGCTTCTTAACACCTCTTCGCTGTTTCTTAAGACCTCCCCAATTCTTAAAACCTCCTTGCCTTTTAAGACCTCCCAGTGCCTCTAAAGACCTCTTCGCTGCATCTATTGACCTCCCCTCACCTGCTTCAGACCTCTCTACTACATCTTAAAACCGCTCTGCTTCTTAAGACTTTAAGACTTCATCACTGCTTATTAAGACTTGACAGTTTTTTGAGACATCTTCGCCGCTTTTAAGCCATAGTGTTGCTTAACACCTTCGCAGTGGCTAATTCATAAGGTCTCCCCATATCCTCTCAGAACCTTCTCATTATTTCTTAATACACTTCTTAAGACCTTCCCCGACTTCTTCCCTTAGTCCTTAAGACATTCCCACTACTTCTTAAGACCTTCCCACTACTTCTTAAGACCTTCCCACTACTTCTTAAGACCTTCCCACTACTTCTTAAGGTCTTCCCACTACTTCTTAAGACCTTCCCACTACTTCTTAAGACCTTCCCACTACTTCTTAAGACCTTCCCACTACTTCTTAAGACCTTCCCACTACTTCTTAAGACCTTCCCACTACTTCTTAAGACCTTCCCACTACTTCTTAAGACTTTCCTCTGCTCCTTAAAACCTTCCCCTACTTCTTAAGACCTTCCCACTACTTAAGACTTTCCCATTACTTCTTAAGAAAGACCTTCCCCTATTTCTTGAAACCTTCTGCTTCTTAAGACCATCCCTTACTTCTTATAAACCTTCTCTTACTTCTTAAGACCTTCCCCTACTCCTTATGACCTTCCCACTACTTCTTAAGACTTTTCCCTACTTCTTAAGACTTTCCTCTACTTCTTAAGATTTCCTCTAATTTTTAAGACCTTCCCACTACTTGTTAAGACCTTCCCCTACTTCTTAAGACTTTCCCCTAATTCTTAAGACTTTTCCCTACTTCTTAAGACTTTCCCCTACGTTTTAAGACTTTTCTCTACTTCTTAAGACCTTCTACTACTTCTTAAGACCTTCCCAATACTTCACAATAGTTGAAGATTGAGACACTTATACAACATATGGGAATCTTTATTGAAGAAATGTTTCGCCACACAGTGGCTTCATCAGTCCAATGCAATGCAGAATGGTGTAAGGAGAGGAGGAGTTGGAGGTAATCAGACCCTCAGCTTGGAATCGATGTGTTCAGTCTTGTAGACTTTTCTACAAGATTGATGGACTGAACACATCGATTCCAGGCCGAGGGACTGATTACCTCAAACTCCTCCTCTCCTTACACCTTTCTGCTTTGTATTGGACTGATGAAGCCACTGTGTGGCGAAACGTTTCTTCAATAAAGATTCCCATATGTTGCATAAGTGTCTCAATCTTCAACTAGTCGGTTTTCAAAACCATTCATCACTTCACAATAGTTCCTCACCTCTTAATAAGAACTCTCAGTTACACTATGACCGCCTAATGTCTACAATCATCTACCTTTCTTTCCACGCAGGTTTTTCGTCCAAATATTCCATTATTTTGTGTTCCACTAGAGCCTTCTTCAGTACTATAGAATGTCCTCTCCAGCGCACAACTGAAGCCATTGAGAAACTTTCCTTAATACCTTGTACTGGCCTCTCCAAAGTTTCCATCTGGCAGACCTCACAAATGTGGAGATTTTAGTTGTTATTTTCTCACAGTTATAGATGAACTGGTAATAACAGCACTTACCTTTAGTTGTAAACAAGTCCAGCAGTCTCTCCCTGATATTTCCTTCTCTTGATCATTATTAAATCTGACCCTGTGACTTTAGGACAAAATATTATTTGTGGGGTTAGGGTTTCCCGTTCTCTTATAATAAATATTTCAGGCTATCTCTCGTTTCAGTGATTAAACGCAAACTCACCTGGATTTTGGACACTACCAAGGAGGTAGCTTGGTTACCTGTAACTCGACTTAACAGAATAACGCAGTTTCATTAAGGAAGATTACATTACTACGATATGAAACTTAAGTGTAACACTGTGTATCGTTCGTGGAATAGTACGTATGGGAGCCAATACTGTTGTGTTCTGTTAACACCATTGATGACGGTGTTGCACGAGGCTCTCATGTTCACCAGTCGTCAATATGGTAAACCTAGATCAGTGCACTTCACTGCAGTTCGACTGTTCATCTCATACTAGCAGCCTTTCTTTGAACCTTTCTGAAGTCGTTGGTAGCCAGTCCATTAGTTAAACTCTGGACAAGGATATTTTGCCATAGACTAATTTATGACTTGTTACACCCACGAACGACAACTTTTGGTGGATTCCGTCCCATGAAGCCGCATATTCCACCAGTTACTTGTACCCTCTGAGTACTTTCCGTCAACTGACGCCCTAGGACACTTTCCTCCCAGACACTGATACTGCTGACCCTGCAACATTTCAGTAAATAATGACAATATAATGACAAAGTAATAGATTGGAAATAGTACAAATGAGAGGCACTCAAGCAACAGTAGACACGACCAGAGGAAAGTGTTAGTCGAGGCCCCGACCTATTATACTCTGAATCACTAATTCATTGGTTGAGAGTGCAAGCCAAATAGATGTATGATAAACGTCGAATAAAATGTAACATACTCGTCACACTCCACACTAAAAATGTTCTCTTCTGCCATGTTAGAGATCACAGTCATCCTATTAACTGGTCCTCTGCCAAAAACTGTCTAGGTGAAAGACACAAATACAACTAACGTGATATTTTATTCTGGTGACGTTTCGCTCTCCAGGAGCTTCGTCAAGCTTCACAAACAGCGGGTATATACTGATACCACGTAAGGTGGAAGAGTAGACCTACTGACCCATGTGTTAGGTAGTAGCAGTAGTAGTAGTCACAGTAGTAGTAGTTATAGTGATAGAAGTATGAGTGGAGGTAACTCTAGGTTGTTATGTGAAGCAGGGTTTATTGTTTTAAGTAAAATTCTGGCTAATACCTCATTAAACCCTGCATTAACTTTCAACTGTTTCTCTTTCAACAACAGCCTCTACCACAAACATGTGATATGGGAACGGCCTCTCCCATCATCGCCGTCTTAGTCAACATAAACATGGAGCGCCTTGAAGCTGAACGCTTCTATAACATCATACCCATCAACGTCACATGGTTGCGTTATGTGGACGATGTCCTCATAATAACTCCCAAACGTTTCAGTTTACAGGACCTACAGAGTTTACAGAGTTTACAAATTTTACAGACCACAAACAAAAACGATCTTACGCACTCCTACTCTAGCCAAAATACTAAGACCAAACGAGGCATCATCATTGGATTTTTCTTAAGAGCTCTCTGAATTTGCAACCCAGAGTTTCTTGACGAGGAGACTGTATACATACACCAAACCTTCACTGACTGCAATTTCCTTCCTTTATTTATCAGGAACTGTAAGAAAAGAGCCCTCTAAATCATCAGTTCACCAAGCATTAACACCATTTTAAACAAAGTCATAATCCATCCCAACAGCCAAGTTGCCTTGAACGTCTCCAAAGTATTTGCACAACCCAACACTAGAGTGGCTATCGCAACCAGTACATCCATCAAAGACTTGACCAGGACCAAAGAACCTTGAACCAGTCAATGCAGGTGTTTACACACTCCCTTGCGGAGACTTTGACAAGATGTACATCGGTGAAACAACACGTACACTTCAAACATGCAATGCATGCAGAAACAACAAATTAAACAATGCATGTGTGCAGCACAGAAGCTCCTCCAACTATCTTATGATATGCAAACGTAAATGCCTTAAGTCACCTTTAATCGCCATTTCAGGCACCATTATACAAAATAAAGGCAGCTTCGTCATTTCGCAGGTATTAGCCAGAATTCTCATCAAAACAATAAACCATATGCCATCATACAGCAACCTAGAGTTGTTTTCGCTCATACTACTACTACTACTGTAACTTCTATTACTACTACTTCCTATAGTTCTACTACTACGACTACTACTACCTACCACTTGGAAGAGTAGGCCTACTCTTCCACCTCACGTGATATCCTCTGTGTCTTTGTATTGACTGTAACGGCTTGAGTAGGCCTACTCTTCCACCTCACGTGGTATCCTCTGTCTTTGTATTGACTGTAACGGCTTGAGTAGGCCTACTCTTCCACCTCACGTGGTCTCCTCTGTGTCCATGTATTGCTTGTAACGTCTTGACAAAGCTCCTGGAGAGCGAAACGTTGCCACAATAAAATGTCACATTAGTTTCATCTTTGTCTTTTACCTAACATTTTTTCGGTATTTCTACAATTATTATTAAAAACTATCTAACCATCATTTAGCCTTCACAGACGCCATCTTGTTGAAGCATCCCTTTTACACGACTTTCCTAATATAAATCTTAACCCTGGCTTTGTCTCTGTAGATGCCTACCCTACCCATTACATTGTCATATGCTCCAAACTTCAGAAAGAATGTTTACGGTTTGACTTTATCTGCTTCTCTCCTTTCCTATATTTTCATTGTCTTTCCTGTCTTCCGTCTGGTGGGTTCTGTCCTACCCATTATAGTGCTCCTATATGTTCTCTTGTTCCTTAGACCTCCTCTACTATTACTGCTGCTGCTGCTGCTTCTTCTGATGCTGCTGCTGTTGTTGTTGCTGCTGTTGTTGTTGCTGCTGCTGTTGTTGCTGTACTACTTCTACGACTACTACTGCTACTTCTACCACCACTACCACTACTACTACAACATATTACTACTCCCTCCTCCCTTTTTTCCACTCCAGTTCCCAGCCTTTTTCTCCCCTCCCCGTCACATATATTCTGACTTCCCTTCGCGCTTTATGTGTGACTAGTTAACGCCCCAAGTCGGACCGAAACGTCGTCAGTAGTTTCATTCACCTGTGTACGTGTTATCTCTGTAGTGTTCCAGTCACTCTTTTGTGTCTTTTTATTGTTTATGAATGTTAATCATTGTTATGGGTCCTACGACTGGTAATTCACAAGACCCATAGCAATGATCATGTGGATAAAAATATAGGCATTAATTTATCATATGTAATATATCCCGATTTGAATAAAGTTCACACTTCATTAAACCGTCTTGAAGGATTTTTATCGGGAACCCTGGAAGCGGCTGGAGCACCCGCTGAAGCACTCATGCAAGCTGTCACGGTCATTCATACTAGCTATCATGAGCACTCATACTAGCTGGTGTATCTAGTAACATGTTCGTAACATGTTGCTCTCGTCCTCCCTTGACGTATGGTTTTGCAAATTCCTCCACAATAACTATAGTCATTAAGAGCCATAAGCTGGTCTTGCTGGAGCTTCCAGACACCACAAACACAGCGCAGTTGTGAAGCCGTCAACAGTACCATGGTGAGGCCACGTCAGAAGGGAGAGACGGAGAGGAGGAAAGAAACGAGGAAAGAGAGGGAGAGGAGAGAGGAATGGGAAGAAAGGATAGAAGAAAAGAGCAAGGGAAGAGAGGAGATATGAAGAGAGATAGGAGAGGAGGAAGGAGAGGGAGAGATATAAGATAGGGAAAGGGAAGAGAAGAAGGCAAGAGAGGAAAGGGAGTGATGAGAGGGGAGAGAGAGGGAGAGGGAATACAAGGAACATTGACCAGTGTTATGAGGTGAGTCACCTCAACAGTATCACACACACAGTCTCATCTTCATCCTTATCTCTCTATCCTTCGTCGTGAGTTATAACTCAGTTCAGTTCTTGAGACACAGTTCACAAGGAACTGGTGATGGAGAAATTCCATAGTGTGCTTAGAGGATGACAGGTGGGACGTGGGAGGATGAAAGGTGGGAAGAGGGAAGATGACAGGTGGGAAGTAGGAGGATGACAGGTGGGAAGTGGGAGGATGACAGGTGGGAAGTGGGAGGATGACAGGTGGGAAGTGGGAGGATGACAGGTGGGAAGTGGGAAGATGACAGGTGGGAAGTGGGAGGATGACAGGTGGGAAGTGGGAGGATGACAGGTGGGTGAAAGGAGAGATAACGGGTTGTGACGTGGAACATACATCAATTTTATTATATTTTTGTCACTGTTACGTGAAATTATCCTGCGAGTTGTTATACAAATATACTGGAAGTAGTTCAATCAGATTAGTAGCTGGCGTCATGGTGTCTGCCAGGCGCCTAGGGATGTCGGGTAATAGAAGAGACTCATATCACTGAGGCTCTCAGGGACGCCTTACTGATATGAGGTCAGTGTGAGGTCGGCACTCAAGGGAAGTTATGATTGGCAAAAAAAAGAGGTTGGCTAGAGAAGAATTCTCATAGACTCAGGCAATGAGAGACCCGGCATCTGGAAGATTGTGAAGGCAGTGTAGACATGCACTCACCATCATTTGCACATTATTGTACAAAGCTCATTCAAAGCTAATTATTGTCTCATTGTGAGAGGCTCAGGTGGTACTCACGTAACTCACCAGTTTATTCAGCCTCAGGTGGAGATTAGGAACAATATATTCTGCGTAAGTAACCCAAGGCTATTTATTCAAGTGTTTGTTCCGTATAATGTCCATCCCCTAGCGAAGTATTCTTTGGGACTGTAATATGCGGTATTGTGTGGTAAGACTCAGTGAAATAAAAAAAACAAGATAATTATGACATCTTCAGTTATATGACTGATTGAGCCACTCTGGGGCGAAACGTTTCCTCTGTAAAGATACCCAAGTGTTGCCCATTGTCTAATTCATCAACTTGTCGGTTCTCTGAACCATTTATCTACTATCTTCAATAAATCTATCGAACCAGGGCAGTTGCCTGAGGTGACAGACAGGATGCACTAAACTACCCAGTTTTGCTGACACGTATAGTATGTAAAGTTATGGAGAGAACTATCAGAAAGTGGTGGGGAACCTAGGAACTAGCTCATGCACGACAACCAGCACGGCTTCAGGGAAGGGAAGGGAAATCCTGCGTCACACACACTTACTGGAGTTCTACGATAAGGTAACAGAAATAGGACAGAAGAGAGAGAGGGAGGGATGGGTAGACTACATCTTCTTGGACTGTAAGAAAGCTTTTGATACAGTACCACACAAGAAACTGGTTGAAAAGCTAGAGAAGCAGGCAGCAATTGCAGGAAAGTACTGAAATTGGTCAGATAATACCTTATAGGAAGGAAATAACGTTTGTTGGTGCGTGACGAGGTGTTGCAGAGGGTGCATGCGTCGAGCGGGGTTCCACAAGGGTCAGTCCTAGGTCCAGTGCTCTTTCTTTTATATATGTGAATGACATGACGGAAGGGATAGATTCAGAGGTGTCTCTGTTCGCAGACGATGTGAAGCTAATGAGGAGAATATAAGTGAATGAGGATGAAGTAAGCCTACAAGAGGATCTAGTCCGACAAATGGTTCCTGGCAAGTGTAAAGATATGAAACTTGGGAAAGGACAAAGAAAACCGCAGACGGAGTACAGCCTAGGAGATCAAAGGCCTCAAAACTCACTCAAGGAAAAGGATCTTGGGATGAGCATCATACCCAGCACATCTTAGGTGCACATAAACAAAGTAATAGCTGTAGCATACGGGCGCCGGGCAAACCTATGAATAGCGTTTCGATATCTAAGTAAGGAGTCATTCATGACACTGTACACTGTGTACGTCAGGGAGTACACAGCACCAGTATGGAACCCACATCTGGTCAAACAAGTCAAGAAATTACAGAAAGTGCATGACTAGTCCCGGAGCTAAGGAGTATGTCCTTTCAGGAGAGGTTAAAAATGAATTTCAAGTAAGTACAAGTTACCCCAAATGAAGTCTATAACTCCAAACAAAATACTCAATGAACTGCATACAAGATATAAGTTTAAGAGACTCAACCTGACGACACTGGTGGAAACGAGGGAGAAGGCGACATGGTAAAAAAGTATGAAATGCTAAGAGGAATTGACAAGGTGGACAGGGCCAGAATGTTTTAGAGATGGGACACAGCAACAAGGGGACACAACTGGTAGTTAAAAATTTAGATGAGTCATACGAATGTTAGGAAGTATTTCTTCAGCTTTAGAGTTATCAGAAGCGTCAATCTGGAGAGTGAAGTAGTGGATGCATAATCGATACATAACTTTAAGAAGAGTACGATAAGACTCTCGGAGCAGGGAGAGCGTGGACCTACTAGCGACCAGCGAAGAAGTAGAGCCAGGAGCTGAGAATCGCACCTTGCAACCACAAATAAGTGAGTGCAAATAGTTGAGTTTATGCACACAAACAAACACACACACACACACACACACACACACAGGTGGCCTAGTGGGGCGGAAACATTTCGAAGTGTTTCCTTACACACCCACACACTCACACATATATACAACAGGCCTAGTGTCAAATCGACATGTGCCTAGGACAAAATGGTAACTAACAGGAGGCCAAGACAAGAATATGATGAGAATAACAGAGCAATGGTTGTCACACTGGCTGAAGTGTCTAGAAGGTCCCATATGGGCATAGCAAAACTACTGTTGTGGGTGACTTCAACCACAAAGAAATCGACTGGAAAAACCTGGAGCCAAGTGGAGGCCCAGAAACGTGGAGGACAAAGATGTTGGAGGTGGTACTGGAAAACCTCATGCATCAGTACGTTAGGAACCCTACCAGAGAGAGAGAAGACGAACCTAGCAAGACTGGACCTAGTATTAGCTTTCAGTAGGGCAGATATTGAGGACATCACACATGAAAGGCCACTCGGAGCTAGTGATCACGTGGTTCTGAGCTTCGAATACATAGTAGAGTTACAAGTAGAGAGGGAAGCAGGAAGGGCAGAGCAAGGAAACCATACTATAAGAAACGGGACTGCACAGGCATGAAGAACTTCCTGCATGAGGTTCAGTGGGACAGAGAACTGGCAGGAAAATCAGTAAAGGAGATGATGGAAAGTGTGACAATAATATGCAAGGCAGCAAAGGAGAGGTTTGTTCCCAAGGGCAACATAAATAATAAGAAGTCCAGAACGAGCCCTTGGTTCACCCAGAGATGTAGAGAGGCCAAAACTAAGTGCGCTAGAGAATGGAAGAAGTATAGGAGGCAAAGGACCCAAGAGAATAAGGAGAGCAGTCGAAGAGCCAGAAATTAATATGCACAGGTAAGGAGAGAGGCCCAACGACAATACGAAAATGACAGCAGTGAAAGCCAAGTCCGACCCAAAGCTGTTGTACAATCACATCAGGAGGAAAATAACAGTCAAGGACCAGGTAATCAGGCTGAGAAGTATGTGAGGAGCTCAACATGAGATTTAAAGAATTATTCACAGTGGAGACAGAAAGGACTCCTGAAACATGGAGGGGTGGGGTTGTGAAGGTTGTCGCCAATCTTCTCAGGAAAAGTATAATAGAAAAAGACTAATAACAAGAAAAATAAACACTTTATTTTAATAGAATGAAATTTAAATAATAAAAACTTAAATATGATTATAATAATCCTATATTAAAGAAAATGAAAAATGAAAACAAAAATATATATGATTCAAAGCTAAATATTTACAGCTGTGGACGTTATCACTGAAGCAATGAATCTCAAGAGAGAACTCCGTGGTGGTGGTGGTGGTGGTAGTAGTAGTGTTGTTGTTGTTGTTGTTGCCTCTAGTTTTACCACAAATCCGACAGTCTTCCAAAACTGTTACAATGTCACATAAGATGTAAGGGACTCAGTTGAAAGTTGTCCCTAGTGACGTCCAGTTGCCTGATGTTTCTTATTGTTCTGGGTTTATCCTGGTGGTAATTCAGAAATAGTGATCGTTGCTCTGTTTCTCAATTGTTGAGTACGCCGGCCACCCACTCAGCCTTGAATCCGATGATCCGAGCGGACACAGAGGACTGTGAAGGAAACCACAATAATTACTCACCACTCTAGCATTAATTTACATAGTAGGCATAAGGCCTTTAAAAGAAATGGCGAACTGTAATAATTTACTCTACCAAACCAAGGCAAGGACAAAGCAGAAATGAAAGTTTTTAAACATGAGTGAAGCTCCAAAAATAATTAGAGTGAAGCTCTTACACATAAAATAATGAAGATACGAAGTACTTACAGTGGGATCGAGCGAGGCCAGTCAAGTGATCTCAACCGGCATCCGAAGCCTAGCATTACACCTCTCACCGGGTGAAAAAGGGGGGGGGTATAGCAGCAGCGAGACACTTACCCCACCTTAACCAGCAAACTACCACTCAACCATCACTCTACATACCTTCGCACTTTCATCACTCCTATCTATGGACTTTTTCCCTCACACTCCCCCATACCAAGACTGCTAGTCAAGGAATAGAAGTAGAAATTATGAGGTAAAAGTCCCAAAAATGAAAGTCGCATAAGTACAAATATTCTACTGTCTGTCACGACTTAACCAGTCAGAGAAATAATTAGATGAACCATTGATATACACCATATGAAACTTAAAAGCCTGAGTGCCAATGTCCACCTCAAGAGGCGACTGTTGGTTCCCTTAAAAGTTTCTAGGTATACCAATGGTTTATGATCTGTTTCTAGAATGAATTCTTTCCCCAGTAAATAGTATTCAAGTTATGGGTATCTCGTTTCCGGTGGAGAATTTATAGGCTCATAAATACCGGAAGCAGGATCGTGGATATGAGGTGTAGTAAGCCATTGACACCTGTTGCACGACCCATACTTCTTTGATACCTGCGAGTACATATGTGGCCAGAAATACGTATGCCTGATTTTATGCCACATCTTACGATGGGCCCAGTGTTCTGTCACTGGCAGGTCATGAGCCATTTGGAGAATTGACTCGCGGCATTGGTCGGGAATGACTAGGAGGGAATAATCTACTGTAAGAGAATTTGGTTTCAACACAGATTTATATAAGATCCTGTCACGATATTCAAACTTATGTGACGAGTATCTTCCTTGGATAACTGTATTATTTACAGCATGTCTATGGCAATACCGAAGTGAAGGGCAAGTCTGCTGTAAATTGATAAAGTCATCTTTGGACCCAAGATCTGTGGCAATTAAGGGATCATTAGAAGCTGAAGTCTGAGATTTAGTCTTTACTTTACTTGGAACAGATGGTATATGGTTGGAGGTGGCAACCTTACTGTCATCTACTGAGTGAACAGGTGATCCTGCCATCTCGATTCCGAGTGCAGTATCATCTGTTTCAACTTTTAAATGACTATTACCATGAGATAAGGGGGATTTAGCAATAGGACTGATAAGGAGCTTATCTACCTTGGGAGGAGGCTGAGCTGAAAAACTTGCATCTATGTGAGGTGACGAAAGATCGCTCTTCCAAGGAGGAATGGCACCTTTAACGTTACCTATTATTATAGAGCAAGTTGTGATGGGAGCTAGTACCGCCTTAGTCCAACCTGTAAACCATTTGGACCTGATGTAACACCGCATGGTAGGAAACGTGTCTGTACGGCCCAAGTAATCTGAAAGAGTTGTGGAGGCATGTGGGGTTTGAGATTAGGGAACAGTTTATCTGAAATGACTATACAAGTGCATCCAGTGTCTCTTAATATCCTAGATACCTTAAGACCATTAACGGTTCCTGAACAGAAGGGGGCTTGTTCATTACCTTCTTTGACGCATCTACCCACCTTGTGAACTATCTTAGAAGGACAATCAGGACGTTTATGTCCTTTTCCACCACATACATGACAAACTGGGATAAATGATTTTTGTTCTCCTCTACATGAGACTTAACCTTTGGTTCAGGTGAACCATTGCCTTTAGGGATCGACCCCGTCAGGCCCTTATAGGAATTATGGGCTTCCGCATACAAGTCAGCAGCCTCAGCAACTTCCGCAGCCGTAATCAGATTACGTTCTCTAATGAAGGTTCGTATTTGGTGGGGCAGAGCCGTCAGGAACTGGTCGGCAACCATGAAATCTCTAAGAGATTCATAAGTGTGATCAATTCCTGCACTGTCTATCCAAAATCAAACAACCGAAAGAGAGTAATCTGTAACTGCTGGAAATTCTGACCGTGTTGTAAGGCAGGGATACCTGAAATTCTTCCTATAAGAGTTAGTTGTTTTCTGGTAGGCCTTAAGAATTGCCTTCTTCAACAGGTTATAGTCACAAATGATATCATGTGACAAAGTTGCATAAATGTTCAAAGCTGTCCCTGAAAATAACATTCCCAGCCTAGTAGCCCACGAATCAAATGGCCATTCACAGAGGGGAAACAGTATTTTCAAATCTGATAATATAAGAAGTTATGTCTTCCCCTCTGTGAAGGGTGGTAAGTTGGGGTGAGGGTATGAAGAGTGGACGCTCCACTACGCCCTCATTTAATTGCTGCTGGGTAAGACCTAGTTTCCTATTCTCTAAGTCTAGACGAGCTTTCTCTACTTCACGATCTTTCTCTTTTCTCGTTCCTCATGTTCTCTAGCTTTTGCTCTTTCCTCTAATTCTTTCTCTAGGAGTGCGTGCATCACGTTCTCTAGCCTGTTGTTCTCATACTTGTGCTCTTTCTTCACGATCAAGCCTATCACGTTCTTTCTTTTCTTCTAGTTCTCTTTCTAACTGTCTCTCTTGTCTTTCTCTTTCAATTTTTCTTTCTCCTTTCTTCTTCTCTCTCAATTCTCTCTCTCTCCTTTTCTCTTCTTGTTCTCTTTCTAACTGTCTCTCTTGTTTTTCTCTTTCAATTTTCTCTTTCTCCTTTCTCTCTTCTCGTTCTCTTTCTAACTGTCTCTCTTGTTTTCTCTTTCAATTTTCTCTTTCTCCTTTCTCTCTTCTCGTTCTCTTTCTAACTGTCTCTCTTGTTTCTCTCTTTCAATTTCATTCTTTTTTTCCTGAATCTTAGTAGTTATGAAAGATTCTAAAGTTTTCCCCGAAATACCTAGCTTCATCCAGCATTCATCCAGAACTGGTATTCCTCCATACTAACCGGGATAACTTAACTTACTGGGTGAATGAAACAGATATAGAAAACGGAGGTTCAAATCCTGCTCCGCTACAACTGTACACACAAAACCGGAGGTTCAATCCCTACTTCGATTTATACAGTATAAATTTGACCGGAGGGTTCTATGCCAGCTCCGACCAACCAGTAAGGAGAATGGGATCACTTGACCATCCACTCTTCCCACTATCATCAAGAGTGTCCTATGACAGTTCCTTGATATAACATACAAGAACTCAATGAAGAAGATTTATCACTGGAAAATCTCGGATCCCTAGAGTCTATTCCTAAAATAATCTTCAAGCTCAAAACAAAGGTGACAGAAGTAACTAGCACATCCTGCCTTGACTTGACTAACATAAACAAAGAGCAATTAACAATCACCAAATCCTTTAAATACCTTATCTGTAGTCCTACTATAGTAAATGAATACTTATGAAGGGTGGCAACCGTCGGTGGTGTGGAGCGTTTGAGGTGCACCGCGTAACTGTTGGCGGATTTCCCAATAATGTCGTCAGGTGTCGCCGGCTCAAGCCCAGAGTAGCGTCGAGTCGTGTTCGAGGCGTCGAATCCTTGAGTCGAATCCTGGCAAGGTCGCCACTTGTGAAGGTTGTCGCCAATCTTCTCAGGAAAAGTATAATAGAAAAAGACTAATAACAAGAAAAATAAACACTATTTTAATAGAATGAAATTTAAATAATAAAACTTAAATATGATTATAATAATCCTATATTAAAGAAAATGAAAAATGAAAACAAAAATATATATGATTCAAAGCTAAATATTTACAGCTGTGGACGTTATCACTGAAGCAATGAATCTCAAGAGAGAACTCCGTGGTGGTGGTGGTGGTGGTAGTAGTGTTGTTGTTGTTGTTGTTGTTGTTGTTGTTGTTGTTGTTGCCTCTAGTTTTACCACAAATCCGACAGTCTTCCAAAACTGTTACAATGTCACATAAGATGTAAGGGACTCAGTTGAAAGTTGTCCCTAGTGACGTCCAGTTGCCTGATGTTTCTTATTGTTCTGGGTTTATCCTGGTGGTAATTCAGAAATAGTGATCGTTGCTCTGTTTCTCAATTGTTGAGTACGCCGGCCACCCACTCAGCCTTGAATCCGATGATCCGAGCGGACACAGAGGACTGTGAAGGAAACCACAATAATTACTCACCACTCTAGCATTAATTTACATAGTAGGCATAAGGCCTTTAAAAGAAATGGCGAACTGTAATAATTTACTCTACCAAACCAAGGCAGGACAAAGCAGAAATGAAAGTTTTTAAACATGAGTGAAGCTCCAAAAATAATTAGAGTGAAGCTCTTACACATAAAATAATGAAGATACGAGAAGTACTTACAGTGGGATCGAGCGAGGCCAGTCAAGTGATCTCAACCGGCATCCGAAGCCTAGCATTACACCTCTCACCGGGTGAAAAAGGGGGGGGGTATAGCAGCAGCGAGACACTTACCCCACCTTAACCAGCAAACTACCACTCAACCATCACTCTACATACCTTCGCACTTTCATCACTCCTATCTATGGACTTTTTCCCTCACAGGGGTACACCACCAAGTGCTAGACACAATACATACAACCGAGGAAGTGGTGAGGAGGCTGCTAAGCGAATTAGATACTTAAAGGCAATGGGGCCGGATGACATATCTCCATGGATCCTGAGAGAGGAAGCAGAGGCGCTCTGTGTACAACTATCTACAATCTTCAACGCATCTATCGAAACAGGGCAATTCACTGAGGTATGGAAGACAGCAAATGTAGTCCCAATTTTTAAAAAAGGAGACAAACACGCAGCACTAAACTACAGACCAGTATCAATGATAAGCATAGTATGCAAAGTCATGGAGAAGATTATCAGAAGAGTGGTGGAACACCTAGAAAGGAATGAGCTTATCAACGACAGCCAGCACGGTTTCAGGGAGGAAATCCTGTGTCACAACCCTACTAGAGTTCTATGACAGGGTGACAGCAGTAAGACAAGAGAGAGAGGGGTGGGTAGATTGCATTTTCTTGGACTGTAAGAAGGCGTTTGACACAGTTCCACACAAGACATTAGTGCAAAAGCTGGAGGACCAGTCAGGGATAACAGGGAAGGCACTGCAATGGATCAGGGAATACCTGTCAGGAAGACAACAGCGAGTCATGGAACGTGGCGAGGCGTCAGAGTGGGCGCCTGTGACGAGAGGGGTTCCACAGAGGTCAGTCCTAGGACCGGTGTTGTTTGTGGTATTTGTGAACGACATGACGGAAGGAATAGACTCCGAAGTGTCCCTGTTTGCAGATGATGTGAAGTTGATGAGAAGAATTCAATCGGACAAGGACCAGACAGAACTACAAAAGGATCTGGACAGGCTGCAGCCCTGGTCCAACAACTGGCTCCTGGAGTTCAACCCCACCAAGTGCAAAGTCATGAAGATTTGGGAAGGGCAAAGAAGACCGCAGACGGAGTACAGTCTAGAGGGCCAGAGACTGCAAACATCACATCTCCTGAGGCACACATCTCCTACGAAGGGAATCGGCCTGTCGACACTGGAGGACAGGAGGGTTAGGGAGACATGATAACGACATATAAAATACTGCGAAGAATTGACAAGGTGAACAGAGACAGGATGTTGCAGAGATGGGACACAGCAACAAGGGATCACAATTGGAAGTTGAGGACTCAGATGAGTCAGAGGGATGTTAGGAAGTATTTCTTCAGTCATAGAGTTGTCAGGAAGTGGAATGTTTTGGAAAGTGACGTAGTGGAGGCAGGAACTATACATAGTTTTAAGACGAGGTTTAATAAATCTCAAGGAGCAGGGAGAGAGAGGACCTAGCAGCGATCAGTGAAGAGGCGGGGCCAGGAGCTATGAATCGACATCTACAACCACAAATAGGTGAGTACACACACACAAACTCACACACACACACACACACATACACACACACACACACACACACACACACATACACACGCCCCCGGTGGCCAGTGGAAGCTCTTGCTTCACGCACGGAGGGCCGGGTTCAATTCCGTGGGGCAGAAACATTTCGAAGTGTTTCCTTACACACACATACACACACATACATACAACAGGCCTAGTGTCTAATTGACATGTGCCTAGGACAAAATGGTAACTAACACACACACACACACACACACACACACACCACTTCCACTACTCAATATAATAAAGATTCATCCAATATGGACAAGTAGGTCGACCTCAGTGCTGCTCTATATTTGCTTAACTCTTGTATTTACACCTGATTGTTTCCTGTCGTCTGCCTATATACTGTGTTTCTGTCGTCTGCCTATATACTGTGTTTCTGTCGTCTGCCTATATACTGTGTTCTGTCGTCTGCCTATATACTGTGTTTCTGTCGTCTGCCTATATACTGTGTTCCTGTCGTCTGCCTATATACTGTGTTCCTGTCGTCTGCCTATATACTGTGTTTCTGTCGTCTGCCTATATACTGTGTTTCTGTCGTCTGCCTATATACTTTTCCTGTCGTCTCCTAACTGTCGCGTCTGCCATATACTTAGTTCTGTCGTCTGCCTATATACGTGTTCTGTGTCACTGCCTATATACTGTGTTTCTGTATAAGTCGTACTGCCTATTGCATAAATCTGTTTATCTTTCGATTATAATTTTGCTTGTATATCTTTATCAACTATTATTTTGATGCTTCTGTGTCTTTATCAACTACAATTATTCTAGACAGCTCATTCATGATAGTGTTATCTCATTCTAATAAGATAAGATTCCTCTTATTTCACGCCAAATTGATTGTAGCCTCAGCTGTGAGCAGGTAACCCCAGACAGGTTCTTCAAGTGTTTGTTCCTTATGTCTCTTCCATAGTGATGTGAGACGCCAAAATTAAAACCCAAAATAATTATGAGATGGAATCCCACGCAAACTTATTTTAAAATTAGTGGGGCATGGGTCGAGGCTCAGCTAAAGTCTAGAGTTACTATGAATGTATAGTGAGTCCCGTATAGCCGGTATGCCTATGTCTACGTGTCTCTCAGGACTCAGAACTGGATTAAGTTCTAAGCGAAGTGACACGATGGATTACCACACGCTGTGTTTAATTAATGTCATTGATGGTGACTGGACTTGCATAGAAGAGGCCGGCAAGTGTAGCCAGAGTTAATTAATACGACCTCATCGAGAACCAGGAGTCTGTCACTGTGGTAATAAACTTACAAGGTAGGGAAGTGGGGAGATGACGGGGGGAGAGTGCAGAGATGACAGGTGGGAGAGAAGGGAGATGATAGGTAGAGATAAAGGGAAGTAGAAAGATGGCAGGTGGTGGAGTGAAGGAAGAGAGGAGGAGGAGAGGGCAGTTTGTCATAGGGAGCTGCGGTTTTAAACTAAGTTGACTAGGAATGTGAGGAATAGCAACAGGGAAACTGGGAATAAGATAAATGTTGAAATTTGGTGAAAATAATGTTCCAAAATAATGTAGTCACTCTTACATTCCAGAAAAATTCTTGCTAGAGCAGCTTGTATAAGGAAATGTGTTCGATGGGCATGTGGGAAACATGCGCAGACATATTCTGGTCACAAATGCTCCATTCATTGTATTACCTACTGCTTCAGCGTTGGATATAAAATGACGCTCACCCAGACGTAGGCAGTGAACTTTCCTCGTTCACCACTGCCACAACTTCTCCAGCTTTCAACTGTAGTGTTTGGTCAAGAGTAAACACACAATAACATTCTTGCTGGGAGTGAATTTCTAAGACTGAATGCATGAGCGCTGACGAAGGAAAGTGCAGTTACTCTGGTGGTTTCCTACTCATTATTTGTTCATTGATAACTGCATTTATTCATTCCATTCAAGAAGCGTTTTTTTGCATAACTGAGACAGTTGTACAGGAAATGTTTTTTCATTAGTGGTTTCTTCTAAAATGGGAGGAAATACAGTGGGCGAAGATAGGTAACATGCCATGAGATGATTGTCAGCTACAAGTAGTGAGCTCACTTGATGAGTAGTGGGCTCACTTGATGAGTAGGCTCACGTGTTGAATAGTGGGTAACACGTGACGATGAGCTTGCGTTGGTGTCTCGTGATGGCTGTGTCCAGTCTGGGCAAACAACTTAATTGTCAAATGTTTGGAAACGGTAAAGCCACGATTGTTGGTACATGTCGTCGATTTCTGGGGCCACCTTCCCCAAAGACCGGTTCCAGACCATGCTTCCCGTTGCTGGTCTGGCTGACCAGTCAGTTGTTGCCAGCTGCACACAGACCAACGTATGCACTATATCCTGCTGATAGAAAACTGTTTTGAGGAAGTTATCAAGTTCCTCTTGAAGACAGCCAGAGATTTTAGATAAATGGTTCAGAGAACCGACAAGTTGATAAATTAATCA
>WNWK01028244.1:0-25570 GCA_009830355.1 Cherax destructor | reverse complement strand
ATCTGAGCTCCTCTGCAAAGACAGTGATTATGTATGAGTGTGGTGAAAGTGTTGAATGATGATGAAAGTTTTTTCTTTTTGGGGATTTTCTTTCTTTTGGGTCACTCTGCCTCGGTGGAGACGGCCGACTTGTTGAAAAAAAAAAAAAAAAATATATATATATATATATATATATATATATATATATATATATATATATATATATATATATATAACTGTTTTGTAGTATTCTGTTACTGTCAATTTAGTTAGAATTTAGTTAATGTAGATATGTTTTAATAGAACATTTACTTTCGATTTAACTAGTTATTTTACCTGGTAAAATATTCTTTTATATTTTACCACTGATGATGAGGTTTGAGACTCCCATACGTTTGGAAATTAAAAAATATTTGAAAATGTTTTCTACGCTGATTTTTTTTTTTTTTTTCCTTTTTTCTCTCTTCTTCTCTCTCTTCTTTTTTTCTTCTTCTCTCTCTCTCTCTCCCTCTATCCATCTATCTGCTTATCTATCTATGTATCTATCAATATATGTTCATGAAAAATAATTACTAGCGAAATTTTGATATATGAATTAAACGAAAACAAAACAAAATAATATGAGACTAAGAATTTCTTTTATTTTTTCGATGAAATTCGATATTATTCTACAAAGTCAACTTCATCCTCACCTCTTGTTTACATAGTGACATGAAAGCAATGAATGCGTTCTCTTGTACCCGGCAGCTGGAACGAGATGGCTCGCTACGACATGCCGGCTATGCTGGACTACGCACGCAAGGTCTCAGGGGTTGAGAGACTGAGTTACATCGGCCACTCCATGGGTACTTCACTGTTCTTTGCTATGATGAGTTACCATCCACACATCAACTCGTGGGTAAGTCTGGTCACATTGCTCCTCTATTGCACTTTGACTTTGTTTATATTCTGAAGAGTATCTCTCGGCCTGTTTGCAGTGACCAGCACCAGTCAAGTATTTTTTAATGCCATATATGGGGATTAAAGTTAACTAAATGTATATATATATATATATATATATTAAAAAATAAAAAAAAAAAAAACAATAAATTAAAGTGTCTGAGTGGTGGTTTAAAATTGCCATGTAGCCTTATGTTCCTTAAAAAGTAATGTACTGGTATTCGTAACGCTACTGTTGTTGTATATGTTTTACTCATCTTTTTCTCCTCTGAAAGACTATATCATTCTACTGCAGGTCATGTTCTGTCATCTTTCTGACCTTGAAAGACCCCACCTGCCTTCTTCAGCGTCTTCTTCAACCATTTTTCTCCTATGAGAGTCCATCAGTCTACTGCACCATCTTGTTCAACTTTTTTTTATCTTTACTTTAAAACTTTGATTTATATTATTGGTCCAATTAGTGAGGTTTTTTTCGGATTCGCGTGTTCTTATTCATCGACATGTAAGACACATAGTGCTATGCGCGATGCAAGTACTGCTCTACCTTGTGCTATTCCTGCTATGAGTTACACAATCTGTGCTGAGTTATACACAGCTGTGGGCTGCACATTTCCGGCTATTAGTTACACAAGCGTTGCTATGAATAGTTATTTCCACTCGTTTCTTCGCCATAACAACAAAACACAAGAAAGTTGTAGTGGCAAAATTCTTTCAAACCGCAAAATGATTGGTTTGCTATGTATGCTGGACTTTCAAGCAGATACACCAAGAATTACAAACATCTTTTCTATGATCAGTTACGAAGCTTGTGACACAAACGTTCAGAGGACAGATAATGGTTTGAAAAAGTTTATCTTCTTACAAGGAAGTGCATAGCAAAATCCCAGCGACAAAGCATCTATTTATTTTACTTCTTTGAGACTCCTTCCTTCCCTAGCGAGCACTTCTTCCTTCCCTAGTGAGCACTCCTTCCTTCCCTAGTGAGCACTTCTTCCTTCCCTAGTGAGCACTTCTTCCATCCCTAGCGAGCACTTCTTCCTTCCCTAGCGAGCACTTCTTCCTTCCCTAGTGAGCACTTCTTCCTTCCCTAGTGAGCACTTCTTCCTTCCCTAGTGAGCACTTCTTCCATCCCTAGTGAGCACTTCTTCCTTCCTAGCGAGCACTTTCCTTCAGAGACTTTCCTCCTAGTGAGCACTTCTTCCTTCCCTAGTGAGCACTTCTTCCTTCCCTAGTGAGCACTTCTTCCTTCCCTAGTGAGCACTTCTTCCTTCCCTAGTGAGCACTTCCCTTTCCCTTCCCTAGTGAGCACTTCTTCCTTCCCTAGTGAGCACTTCTTCCTTCCCTAGTGAGCACTTCTTCCTTCCCTAGTGAGCCCTTCTTCCTTCCCTAGTGAGCACTTCTTCCTTCCCTAGTGAGCACTTCTTCCTTCCTAGCGAGCACTTCTTCCTTCCCTAGCGAGCACTTCTTCCTTCCCTAGTGAGCACTTCTTCCTTCCCTAGTGAGCACTTCTTCCTTCCCTAGTGAGCACTTCTTCCTTCCCTAGTGAGCACTTCTTCCTTCCCTAGTGAGCACTTCTTCCTTCCTAGTGAGCACTTCTTCCTTCCCTAGTGAGCACTTCTTCCTTCCCTAGTGAGCACTTCTTCCTTCCCTAGTGAGCACTCTTCCTCCCTAGGAGCACTTCCTTCCTAGGAGCACTTCTTCCTTCCCTAGTGAGCACTTCTTCCTTCCCTAGTGAGCACTTCTTCCTTCCCTAGTGAGCACTTCTTCCTTCCCTAGCTAGCACTTCTTCCTTCCCTAGTGAGCACTTCTTCCTTCCCTAGTGAGCACTTCTTCCTTCCTAGTGAGCACTTCTTCCTTCCCTAGTGAGCACTTCTTCCTTCCCCTAGTGAGCACTTCTTCCTTCCCTAGCGAGCACTTCTTCCTTCCCTAGTGAGCACTTCTTCCTTCCCTAGTGAGCACTTCTTCCTTCCCTAGTGAGCACTTCTTCCTTCCCTAGTGAGCACTTCTTCCTTCCCTAGTGAGCACTTCTTCCTTCCCTAGTGAGCACTTCTTCCTTCCCTAGTGAGCACTTCTTCCTTCCTAGTGAGCACTTCTTCCTTCCCTAGCGAGCACTTCTTCCTTCCCTAGTGAGCACTTTCTTCCTTTCCCTAGTAGCACTTCTTCCTTCCCTAGCGAGCACTTCTTCCTTCCCTAGTGAGCACTTCTTCCTTCCCTAGCGAGCACTTCTTCCTTCCCTAGTGAGCACTTCTTCCTTTCCTAGATGAGCACTTCTTCCTTCCCTAGTGAGCACTTCTTCCTTCCCTAGTGAGCACTTCTTCCTTCCCTAGTGAGCACTTCTTCCTGTCCCTTAGTGAGCACTTCTTCCTTCCCTAGTGAGCACTTCTTCCTTCCCTAGCGAGCACTTCTTCCTTCCTAGTGAGCACTTCTTCCTTCCCTAGTGAGCACTTCTTCCTTCCCTAGTGAGCACTTCTTCCTTCCCTAGTGAGCACTTCTTCCTTCCCTAGTGAGCACTTCTTCCTTCCCCCTAGTAGCACTTCTTCCATCCCTAGCGAGCACTTCTTCCTTCCCTAGTGAGCACTTCTTCCTTCCCTAGTGAGCACTTCTTCCTTCCCTAGTGAGCACTTCTTCCTTCCCTAGCTAGCACTTCTTCCTTCCCTAGTGAGCACTTCTTCCTTCCCTAGTGAGCACTTCTTCCTTCCCTAGCGAGCACTTCTTCCTTCCCTAGTGAGCACTTCTTCCTTCCCAGAGCACTTCTTCCTTCCTAGCTAGCACTTCTTCCTTCCCTAGTGAGCACTTCTTCCTTCCCTAGTGAGCACTTCTTCCTTCCCTAGCGAGCACTTCTTCCTTCCCTAGTGAGCACTTCTTCCTTCCCTAGCGAGCACTTCTTCCTTCCCTAGTGAGCACTTCTTCCTTCCCTAGTGAGCACTTCTTCCTTCCCTAGCGAGCACTTCTTCCTTCCCTAGTGAGCACTTCTTCCTTCCCTAGATAGCACTTCTTCCTTCCCTAGTGAGCACTTCTTCCTTCCCTAGTGAGCACTTCTTTCTTCCCTAGCGAGCACTTCTTCCTTCCCTAGTGAGCACTTCTTCCTTCCCTAGTGAGCACTTCTTCCTTCCCTAGTGAGCACTTCTTGCTTCCCTAGCTAGCACTTCTTCCATCCCTAGAGAGCACTTCTTCCTTCCCTAGCGAGCACTTCTTCCTTCCCTAGCGAGCACTTCTTCCTTCCCTAGTGAGCTCTTCTTCCTTCCCTAGTGAGCACTTCTTCCTTCCCTAGCTAGCACTTCTTCCTTCCCTAGTGAGCACTTCTTCCTTCCCTAGTGAGCACTTCTTCCTTCCCTAGCGAGCACTTCTTCCTTCCCTAGTGAGCACTTCTTCCTTCCTTAGTGAGCACTTCTTCCTTCCCTAGCGAGCACTTCTTCCTTCCCTAGTGAACACTTCTTCCTTCCCTAGCGAGCACTTCTTCCTTCCCTAGTGAGCACTTCTTCCTTCCCTAGCGATCACTTCTTCCTTCCCTAGTGAACACTTCTTCCTTCCCTAGTGAGCACTTCTTCCTTCCCTAGCGAGCACTTCTTCCTTCCCTAGCGAGCACTTCTTCCTTCCCTAGCGAGCACTTCTTCCTTCCCTAGTGAGCACTTCTTCCTTTCCTAGATAGCACTTCTTCCTTCCCTAGCGAGCACTTCTTCCTTCCCTAGCGAGCACTTCTTCCTTCCCTAGCGAGCACTTCTTCCATCCCTAGTGAGCACTTCTTCCTTTCCTAGATAGCACTTCTTCCTTCCCTAGCGAGCACTTCTTCCTTCCCTAGTGAACACTTCTTCCTTCCCTAGTGAGCACTTCTTCCTTCCCTAGCGAGCACTTCTTCCTTCCCTAGCGAGCACTTCTTCCTTCCCTAGTGAGCACTTCTTCCTTTCCTAGATAGCACTTCTTCCTTCCCTAGCGAGCACTTCTTCTTTCCCTAGCGAGCACTTCTTCCTCTTCCTTATCCTTATGATTTAAAATACAGAAAAAACACATACTATTTAAATCGAAAAAACACATTACAGTTTAATATTGAAAAAAAAAAAATCACTGTTTAAACTCGGGGTAAAAGAACATCATGATTAAAAAAGAAAAAACATATTGAGACTTAAAAAAAAAAACATGATGGTTTAAAATAGAAAAAAACAACCGTATCATGGTTTAAAATCAGAAAAACTCACCAATTATCAGTATATGGAAACTGTAAAACAGAGAAGTGTAAAATTCAAGTACATTTAATGTTCATTAAGAGTGTAGATGAAGAAGAATGGAGTAGCAGATCAGAATACACAATAACACAGGTTAAGTACACCGGCAGGTGTATTTCTCTGAGAGTTAAGTTTAATTCCTGTTATAGGGCTTCAAGTATTCTTGTCCGATGTTGAGAAGGTTACCACGAAGCCTAGATGACCCTGTTGCAGAACACAGGCTTCAAACTCCTCACTCCACTCCTGCCACCAGTAACTCCTCACTCCACTCCTGCCACCAGTAACTCCTCACTTCACTCCTGCCACCAGTAACTCCTCACTCCACTCCTGCCACCAGTAACTCCTCACTCCACTCCTGCCACCAGTAACTCCTCACTCCACTCCTGCCACCAGTAACTCCTCACTCCACTCCTGCCACCAGTAACTCCTCACTCCACTCCTGCCACCAGTAACTCCTCACTCCACTCCTGCCACCAGTAACTCCTCACTCCACTCCTGCCACCAGTAACTCCTCACTTCACTCCTGCCACCAGTAACTCCTCACTCCACCCTGCCACCAGTAACTCCTCACTCCACTCCTGCCACCAATAACTCTTCACTCCACTCCTGCCACCAGTAACTCCTCACTCCACTCCTGCCACCAGTAACTCCTCACTCCACTCCTGATACCAGTAACTCCTCACTCCACTCCTGCCAACAGTAACTCCTCACTCCACTCCTGCCACCAGTAACTCCTCACTCCACTCCTGCCACTAGTAACTCCTCACTCCACTCCTGCCACCAGTAACTCCTCACTCCTCTGCCACCAGTAACTCCTCCCCCCCTGCCACCAGTAACTCCTCACTCCACTCCTGCCACCAGTAACTCCTCACTCCACTCCTGCCACCAGTAACTCCTCACTCCACTCCTGCCACCAGTAACTCCTCACTCCACTCCTGCCACCAGTAACTCCTCACTCCACTCCTGCCACCAGTAACTCCTCACTTCACTCCTGCCACCAGTAACTCCTCACTCCACTCCTGCCACCAGTAACTCCTCACTCCACTTCTGCCACCAGTAACTCCTCACTCCACTCCTGCCACCAGTAACTCCTCACTCCACTCCTGCCACCAGTAACTCCTCCCTCACTCCTGCCACCAGTAACTCCTCACTTCACTCCTGCCACCAGTAACTCCTCACTCCACTCCTGCCACCAGTAACTCCTCACTCCACTCCTGCCACCAGTAACTCCTCACTCCACTCCTGCCACCAGTAACTCCTCACTCCACTCCTGCCACCAATAACTCTTCACTCCACTCCTGCCACCAGTAACTCCTCACTCCACTCCTGCCACCAGTAACTCCTCACTCCACTCCTGCCACCAATAACTCTTCACTCCACTCCTGCCACCAGTAACTTCTCACTCCACTCCTGCCACCAGTAACTCCTCACTCCACTCCTGCCACCAATAACTCCTCACTCCACTCCTGCCACCAGTAACTCCTCACTTCACTCCTGCCACCAGTAACTTCTCACTCCACTCCTGCCACCAGTAACTCCTCACTCCACTCCTGCCACCAATAACTCTTCACTCCACTCCTGCCACCAGTAACTCCTCACTCCACTCCTGCCACCAGTAACTCCTCACTCCACTCCTGATACCAGTAACTCCTCACTCCACTCCTGCCAACAGTAACTCCTCACTCCACTCCTGCCACCAGTAACTCTTCACTCCACTCCTGCCACTAGTAACTCCTCACTCCACTCCTGCCACCAGTAACTCCTCACTCCACTCCTGCCACCAGTAACTCCTCACTCCACTCCTGCCACCAGTAACTCCTCACTTCACTCCTGCCACCAGTAACTCCTCACTCCACTCCTGCCATCAGTAACTTCTCACTCCACGTCTGCCACCAGTAACTCCTCACTCCACTCCTGCCACCAGTAACTCCTCACTCCACTTCTGCCACCAGTAACTTTTCACTTTACTCCTGCCACCAGTAACTCCTCACTCCACTCCTGCCACCAGTAACTCCTCACTCTACTTCTGCCACCAGTAACTTCTCACTTCACTTCTGCCACCAGTAACTCCTCACTCCACTCCTGCCAACAGTAACTCCTCACTTCACTCCTGCCACCAGTAACTCCTCACTCCACTCCTGCCACCAGTAACTCCTCACTCCACTCCTGCCATCATGTGTCATCAACTTCCACCTGATTAGTGTTGTTTTCTCTCAGATCAGCGCGATGGCCGCCCACGCACCAGCTGCCTATGTTTACCACAAGTACATTATGGCTTCTGTCCTGGCTCCCTTCTTTGCAGGGGCCGAGGTAGTAAAAGATATATATATATATATATATATATATATATATTATATATATATATATATATATATATATATATATATATATATATATATATATATATGGAGGTACCACCTCTAAAACTTTACTGGGGACCTTCATCCTCAAAGAAGACAATAAACGTACCTCAGGGAAAACTCAAGGTTCCTCCCGGAGCTGTTTGAATATTTTCTTCTCCTACCATCCCCTATATTTTATATTACATGTGAACTTTATTAATAGACAGAATACATTGACAGAAAGCACAAACATGAATACATTGGTAGAATATATAAAAAATTATGAATCTCCTCCAGCTCTTCCGAAGCCAGACGCGAGCCCAGTTTGCAGCATGCATTTCCCCTCTAGATGGCCATGCTGAGGCTCTGGAACATGAGAGTGGCTGCCCTTGGTTCCCTGGTGGTGTCGATGAGTCTGGAACCCAGTTCTTTAAGAAAACGTGTGGTGTTTTTCTCCCACGATCCCAAGGTCTATGATCCCACTGGGACAAATTGATACTGTTGGCTTATGTCCCTGTACTTGCCGATCTTGTACTCCTCCCTGTGATCAGCAGCTCCTCCCTGTCTCCCGACACTGTGACGGATGTAGGTGTCAGCCAGTGTTGACACACAGGTATAGTCCCATGCTAGAAGTTTGCCATTCTTCCAAGGATAGATGGTGATCCCATGGGGGCGGTTTGCTGGGTTGTGGGTATTGTTGGCTGCTAGTGATCGGGGCTCTCTCTCTGCAAGAGTTCTCTTTATGATGTCATTGGCCTCATTGTGTCTTGCATGCCAGCCCTTGGTTTTGGAACAGTTAAGACCATGTAGACCACATTGGTCAGCTTGCGCATAGCCTCAAATACACGTACATTCTGTGTGAATTGGGGCAACAAGGAGTAGCCACTGCAATACGGAGGGTCTTAGGGTCGAGGCGTGTTCCCATTGCCGAAATGGGAACTGTTTGGAAGAAGTCCCCAGAGTGATATGCATTCACAGCTTAGAGACGGGCAGTCTCCCTGTCTGATGTTACGGCCCTAAGAATGTTGGCAAGCACCTTTTCAGCGATGGGGCCATCCCAGCTTGACTGTTTATAGGCCAGTGCTGCAATAGGTTTTGGTGCTGGAGCAGCAAGAGTCTCCTATTCAGTGATGGCACTGGCGTAGCTAGGGTCCTGTATTCCTGATGAGTCACTGAAAAAAGAAAGGAGGAACACTGCAGTAGGCCTGTTGGCCCATACTTGGCACACCCTTTACAAATCCAACCCAGTAACAGAACATTTGTCCAACCCATTTTCTGTGCTACCCTAACAATATGCTCTGATAAATCTAAATATATATCAGTGGTCAGTACTCTGAGGTCAGTTGTCACGAAAGATCATCCTGTCCTAGCTGTCTGGGGGATTAGTGTGAAGCTTAATAAAGCACCATGGCTTGCTGTAGTGTTTTAGAATCTCAGATTAAAGTGATAAAAGAGGAGGTTCTTCTTTTCCAAGAGGAAAATAGGAGGCGGAAATTTCGCCTATATGGATTTGGGAGTGTGCAAAGGGTGGAACTGGTGTGAAGGAAAAAGTTATCAACAGTGAGTTGCGGAAGTTTAATAGAGAAGATCTGAAGTTAGGAAATCGATTCTCTTTTCTCCAGAATGAGTGTACTTCAGTGGTCAGCGAGGTTAAAGGTACCACTAACTCTCCTGCTAATCAAGGTAAGAACATTCTGGTCGTGGGTGACTCACAGGTAAGATATATGGACTGTGCTTTCTGTAACAGAGATAGGAACATTAGACAGAGAGTGTGCTTCCCAGGAGATAGTGTTGATGACATAGTCAACAGGTTGGATAATACTATGTCAGGTAATGGGAACAAGCCCATCATCTGTCTTAGTGCTGGTGGAAATGATATCGTCATGAAGGACAGGAGACAAGAGCTGCTCGATAAATACAACTCAGCCAGAGATATAATTAGGTCTAAGGGAGGGATCCCAATCATATGTAGCAGCTTGCCTAGAAGTAGAGTGGGCAATGAATGGATGTCTAGGGCAATTTATTGAGGTTTATAAATAGAAAACAGGAATAAATAAAGGGAATGTAAATAGCCTGCTAAAAATATCTAGCCAAGACAAGACTCGAAGCAATGGTTTTAAGTTGGAAAAATTCAAATTTAGGAAGGATATAGGGAAGCACTGGTTTGGTAATAGAGTTGTGGATGAGTAGAACAAACTCCCGAGTACCGTTATTGAAGATAAGACGTTGTGTTATTTTAAAAATAGGTTGGATAAATACATGAGTGGGTGAGGGTGGGTGTGAGTTGGACCTGACTAGCTTGTGCTAATAGGTCTGGTGCCGTGCTCCATAAGTGGATGTGATCTGACCTGACTAGGTGGGTCATTGGTTTAAGCCAGGAAGGGACTTGGACTTGCCTCACTTGGGCCAGTAGGCCTGCTGCAATGTTCCTTCTTTCTTATGTTCTTATATATGTTGTGCCGAATAGGTAAAACTTGCGATTTTGGTTTAAATGGCAATGCTCTTCTTGCCGAATAAGGTAAGCGAAAATTTGTGTATGCAATAATTTCGCAAAAATAATTCTGAACCTAACGAAAGAAATATATTTCATTGTGACTGTTTATTATTAAATTATTGCAAACTTATCTAAAATATATTAAGATGGATTAGGCTAAATTATATTGCGCTTGTTATAATAAAGTTAAGTAAGTTTTCTAAGGTTCTTTCGGTACAAAATTATTAATTTTTACATTAACATAAATGAAAAATTATATCTTTCAGGATGTTATGAACCTTGGTAATAAATACCGAAATGTTGGATTAGAAAAACACGTAAGCAAACACTAAGACATATTCATTAGAAAACTTTTCGGTGATCAAGGTCTCAGGACCGAAACGTTTTCTTAATAAATATGGCCTAGTGTTTGCTTACGTGTTTTTCTAAACCAAATACATGTATATCTTTAAACGTATAAGAGAAATTTAGAAAGGACATAATTTTAAATGAGTTCTTGCTAATTGACCAGTTTTACCTATATATATATATATGTATATATATATATGATATATATATATATATATATATATATATATATATATATATATATATATATATATATATATATATATATATAATATATATATATATATATATATATATATATAATATATATATATATATATATATATATATATATATATATATATATATAATATCAATGCACCACGCAGAAACAAGCGGGTACATACAGAGAAAGATTGAAGTCAGCAGGACTTGATACTGCTACTGAGACGATCAAGTTTCCCAGGCAGCGCTCTTTTATCCACTCAGCCACAAATGCCACATTAGCTGGGCAGCCTGGTTCACAAGCCATGTTTCTTTCCCAGCCATATGTGGCACTTGTGGCTGAGTGGATATGAGTGCTGCCTGGGAATCTTGTCCGTCTCAGTAGCAGTATCAAGTCCTGCTGACTGCAATCTTTCTCTGTATGTACCCGCTTGTTTCTGCGTGGTGCATTGATATAAAAATCGCTTGAGAGGCCAGAATATACAGGAGGAATTGAAATAGCTTGAACCCATGCTTGAGGCTCACTGACGTGCCCGGGCTGGGAAAGAAACATGTCTTGTGAACCAGGCTGCCCAGCTTATGTGGTATTTGTGGCTGAGTGGATAAGAACGCTGCCTGGGAATCTTTTCCGTCCCAGTAACAGTATCGAGTCCTGCTGACTGCGGTCTTTCTCTACATATACAAAAATTATCTGATGAATAATACACTTTTGCAGCATTTGAGTTTTTCTCCAGTTAGTGGTTTAAGTTTTTCTGTATAGATTTGTAGTTGAAGCTGCAGCTCGGAGCTGTATGCGCTATAACGTAATATAATTCTTTTTCTTTTTAACACTCCGTAGTTATGATGCGCTACCTGCAGTCTGGTGTATATTCCCACACTAGTTGTCATAATATATGTAGTCAATGAAGTGTATAAAATATTCCCATAACAAATATCATCACAGATTACAATACTTGTAATCAAGTGCATAACAGAAATTCGTTAAACTACACTGTCGTAATGTTCGTAGTCCGTAGCATGAATACAGATTAAGTGTTATGTACATTTATTTAAAATAGTACGGCTCTCTGACCATCCCTGAGGCTCCCGTGTTGTAAATTGCAGAAAGAACTCCGTAAACACGGCATCATGGAGATCTTCCGCCTCACGCAAGAGAACTCCAAGAAGGCTTCAGACATGTGTGAACCCAAATCTCTCACCAGCTTCCTGTGTATTCTCATGTACTTTATCGGCGGCGGACCTAACTCCAACTACCTGGATAAGGTAAGCACTACCCACGTCTCCTGAAGCCTGCAACCCGTCCTCCACCCAAAACAACGAGCAGGTACACACAGGTAGGTTCGCCAGGACGGGTCCTGACCCGGGTCTTCTTATGCGCTAACTCGGAAAAAGAAAAAAAAACCGATTGTGTGGATAACAATTACTTAACCGAAGTTGATGTCTTATTTTCCCATCCCCCACATCCCCACTGCCAGACGAAACACACACGTAAATAATTTCTATATTGATGATTAATTATGAGCAAACATGTTAAACTGATATAAATTTGACCTAATCTAACCTATAGAAATTAATATTGATTTTTGATCCCGACTTACAACGTGGCATATTATTAAACGTTAAAAAAAACACTTCAGTTAAGAGAATCCCAGACAACTGTTGTACCAGACAATTGTTGTACCAGACAACTGTTGTACCAGACAATTGTTGTACCAGACAACTGTTGTACCAGACAACTGTTGTACCAGACAACTGTTGTACCAGACAACTGTTGTACCAGACAACTGTTGTACCAGACAACTGTTGAACCAGACAACTGTTGTACCAGACAACAGTTGTACCAGACAATTGTTGTACCAGACAACTGTTGTACCAGACAACTGTTGTACCAGACAACAGTTGTACCAGACAACTGTTGTACCAAACAACTGTTGTACCAGACAACTATTGTACCAGACAACTGTTGAACCAGACAACTGTTGTACCAGACAACTGTTGTACCAGACACCTACTGTAGCAGACAACTGTTGTACCAGACAACTGTTGTACCAGACAACAGATGTACCAGACAACAGTTGTACCAGACAACTTTTGTACCAGACAACTGTAGTACCAGACAACTGTTCTACCAGACAACTATTGTACCAGACAATTGTTGTAGCTAACAACTGTTGTACCTGACAACTGTTGTACCTGACAACTGTTGTACTTGACATCAATTGTACCAGACAACTGTTGCACCAGACAATTGTTGTACCAGGCAACTGCTGTACCAGACAATTGTTGTACCTGACAACTGTTATACCTGACAACTGTTATACCTGAAAACTGTTGTACCAGATAACTGCTGTACCAGATAACTGTTGTACCTGAAAACTGTTGTACCAGACAACTGTTGCACCAGACAACTGTTGTACCAGACAACGGTTGTACCAGACAACTGTTGTACCAGACAACTGTTGTACCAGACAACAGAGGTACCAGACAACAGTTGTACCAGACAACTGTTGCACCAGACAACTGTAGTACCAGACAACTGTTGTACCAGACAACTGTTGTACCAGACAACTATTGTACCAGACAACTGTTGTACCAGACAATTGTTGTACCAGACAACTGTTGTACCAGACAACTGTTGTACCAGACAACTGTTGTACCAGACAACTGTTGTACCAGACAACTGTTGAACCAGACAACTGTTGTACCAGACAACAGTTGTACCAGACAATTGTTGTACCAGACAACTGTTGTACCAGACAACTGTTGTACCAGACAACTGTTGTACCAGACAACAGTTGTACCAGACAACTGTTGTACCAAACAACTGTTGTACCAGACAACTATTGTACCAGACAACTGTTGAACCAGACAACTGTTGTACCAGACAACTGTTGTACCAGACACCTACTGTAGCAGACAACTGTTGTACCAGACAACTGTTGTACCAGACAACAGATGTACCAGACAACAGTTGTACCAGACAACTTTTGTACCAGACAACTGTAGTACCAGACAACTGTTCTACCAGACAACTATTGTACCAGACAATTGTTGTAGCTAACAACTGTTGTACCTGACAACTGTTGTACCTGACAACTGTTGTACTTGACATCAATTGTACCAGATAACTGTTGCACCAGACAATTGTTGTACCAGGCAACTGCTGTACCAGACAATTGTTGTACCTGACAACTGTTATACCTGACAACTGTTATACCTGAAAACTGTTGTACCAGATAACTGCTGTACCAGATAACTGTTGTACCTGAAAACTGTTGTACCAGACAACTGTTGTACCAGACAACGGTTGTACCAGACAACTGTTGTACCAGACAACTGTTGTAACAGACAACAGAGGTACCAGACAACAGTTGTACCAGACAACTGTTGCACCAGACAACTGTAGTACCAGACAACTGTTGTACCAGACAACTGTTGTACCAGACAACTATTGTACCAGACAACTGTAGTACCAGACAACTATTGTACCAGATAACTGTTGTACCAGACAACTGTAGTACCAGACAACTGTAGTAACAGACAACTGTTGTACCAGACAACTATTGTACCAGATAACTGTTGTATCAGACAACTGTTGTACCAGACAACTGTTGTACCAGACAACTGTTGTACCAGTCAACTGTTGTACCAGACAACTGTTGTACCAGACAACTGTTGTACAAGACAAGTGTTGTACTAGACAACTGTTGTACCAGACAACAGTTATACCAGACATCAGTTGTAACAGACAAGTACTGTACCAGGCAACTGTTGTACCAGACAACAGTTGTATAGTATACTCAACTGGTGTATAGTATATATAACTGTTGCACAGCATACATAACTGTTGTTTAGTACACACAACTGGTGTATAGTATACACAAATGTTGTATGGTATATTCAACTGTTGCATAGTATACACTACTGTTGCAGGGTAAAACTGTTGTATATTACACACAACTGTTGTATTATATACACACCTCTTGTTTAGTATGCACAACTGCTGTATAATAAGCACTACTCTTGCAGTGTTTACAAAACTCTTGTATAATATACATATCTCTTGTATAGTAAACACATCTGTTGTATACTGTACAAAACTGTTTTATAGCACGTATTACTATTATATAGTATACACTACTGTTGAAGAGTATACATAAATTCTGCTTAGTATTATCTACGTTTGTATAGTATACACTTCTGTTGTATAGTATAGTCAACTGCTGTATGGTATACACAACTCTTGTATAATATACACAAGTTCTGTACAGTCACTTGTTTACCACCACTAAAACAATATAATTCGCCAAAAAAGGGGATTTAAGCGCGCTTCCAGTGTATACATGCTGATAGACTTGTACCTCTTTGTATACATACCGATCTTTTCAATATATCATTGACCTGACACTTCTCGCACCTGACATATCTTCCCCCATACATAATGTGCATTTCTCACGTCCTGGATTGGACTTATAAAGCTGCCAGTGAGCAAAACGTTTCCATATGAAATGTTGTGGTGTTGCTGGGTGCACGGCTGTGACGCCTCTGTTACGCTACGCCCGGAACAAGTCTAGTTTCCATTGAGGTTCTTAAAATATCACAGAACAAGTAAGTTTAGTTAGGAATTGGTACACATAAATACAATTATCATACACAGCTTAATATGTGCAAGTTACCCAGGATAACCCAAAAATATCAGACAAAGTTACTTTTTTCCATTAGGGTTACTGTTGATGTGAGCATCGCGAAGATAGTCCAGTTAAGAATAATTGATTCTAAGTGTCTTTTTTTTTGGGTGACCTGCTAAGATGAATACCCCCCCCCCCCCGCTAAGATGAAGCGGGGAGAGGGACTCAAAATTTCCTCACCCACTAAAAATAGTAATAATAATAATAATGGTGTCCTAGGCCCCTTTCCATCCAGACAGAGTAAAACAACTGAAGTTAAATTAGGTTTATATAATTGCTCACAATGTCCGAAATATCTTGCTGCCAATTTTGTCAAGGCTGGGAACTAAAGCCATCATAGTACTAGGGGAATAGAGCACAACTTTGTAGTACCCACAGTCAGTGGCCAGGCTTCAAACACCTTTTATTGTACAGCAATAAAGGAATGGAAGAGACTGCCTGCACATGTCAAAGCCAGTCATGAGCCAGTTCAAGAAGAGAGCCGAAAGGTGCCTAATGAATATAGTGACAGAAAGGGAGGAGAATTATTTATTTATTTTTTTAACTAAGACACATGTAAATATAAATAACTCGTTTTACCTTATTCCTAGTGTATCTCCTTTATAGTATAATAATAAGATATTATCTTCTTTATAGTATAATAATAAGGTATTAAAAGGACCCCAATGGAAATAGGTCACTTTGTCTGACTTTTTTGGGTTATCTTAGGTTCTCTACACATATGCTGCTATGTATGATAATCTATGTAACTGTATTTGTGTATACCTGAATAAACTTACTTACTTACTTAGGTTCTTTTATTCCCACCCTCCCTAGTCTAGAAATTCTGGCGTCGTCCCTCTTTAACTCGATCGCTAGTGCACTCAGCTCACACACTGAAGTTCAATCATCGGTACGGCTGGATAACATTAGGATATGTTTCCATAATACACCTGCTGTCCATGTTCACCCATCAGTATAAAATGGGTACCTGGGTGTTAGTCGACTGGTGTGGGTCGCATCCTGGGACAAAATTGACATAATTTGCCCGAAATGCTCTACATAACAAGAGACTTTCAGTATAGTAGTATGTCATTGATGTCATCTAGGCCTGTATACCTTGTACATGTACTTGTAGAAATAAAGATATTATTATTATTATAGTATTATATTTTACATGTACTATTATTATCTGAGACGCGGGTTTGTCATAACATATAAGTCTCCGTTTAAAGTTGCGCGTTTTCTATGTTCCATTTTTTATTTAAAGAAAATCAAATTTACTATCGATAACTATTATAAAATAAATACTCAACACTACGCGTTTAGCAAGAATAATTTAATTTAATGTTTAATATTTTTATTTCTGCAAGTACATGTACAAGGTATACAGGCCTAGCTGACATCAATGACATAGAGAAAGCCCCTTGTTATGCAGAGCATTTCCGGCAAATTACGTCATTTTTTTCCAAGGATGTGACTCACACCAGTTGACTAACACCAAGGTACCTATTGTACTGATGGGTGAACACGGACAACAGATGTAGTGAAGCACACCCAACGTTTCCACCCTCGCCGGGAATGGAACCACGGACCCTCAGCGTGTGAAGCGAGAGCTTTCCCTACCAGGCCACGGGCCACCTTAATTTCTTTGGTCTGAAGAATGTTGGTGGGAAGGGGAATTAATGTAGTTCCATCTGTGTTAAAAGTAGGTCAGCGAACAGAAGAATAATTAGTACACTGTAACACAGCAGGTACATCATAGCACATTCAAGAGATCGCCAGACACCGTGACCTTACAAATCCTGACCCCACTATCTCCCTTGACACACTATCCTCTACCCACTCTCTCAACTCTCCTTTCGTGACAACAGATATTCACTCACTACTAACTAAACTGCCCAAGAAAGCACCTGGTGCTTCTGGACTATCTCACTCAATTCTCTGTCATCTTCCTAGATCTATTGCTTCTGTTCTTACTGATCTCTTCAATGCTATACTCGCTTCTGGTTACTTCCCCCCTTTCTTCAAATCCGCCACAGCTTGCCTAATCCCCAAACCTGGCAAAGACCTGACAAACCCAAAGAATTACAGGCCTATAAGCCTACTAGAAATCTTGGGTAAGACATTCGAAAGACTTGTCAATACGAGACTCAGAACTCACCTTGAGACAAACAACCTACTCAACGAAAGACAATTTGGTTTTCGACAACATAGATCTACACAGGACGTCATAAACATCATCCTGAACTATATTCGCATAAATAAAGCTCAAAACTGTACTACCGCCCTCGTGACCAAAGATGTTGAAAAGGCCTTTGATACTTTATGGCACGATGGTCTAAAATATAAACTCTGTACCTCCTTTGATCTCCCTAGTAATATGATTAAACTATTATGCAACTTCCTAGACGGTAGAACTATGCGAATAGGGTTCATGAAACATTACTCTGATTATTTCACACTCCATGCAGGAGTCCCACAAGGCTCTGTACTATCTCCTACACTATATATCTTATACACGAATGACTTGCCTGAACCACTTTACCCTAATACTCTCACAATTTCTTACGCAGATGACATAACACAACTCACTGCACACGAAACTTCTCGATTCCTCACCCACAGAACACAACGAGAGGTCGATAGGATCACTGCATGGGAACTCCAATGGAGAATTAAAACAAATCCCCTTAAATCTAAGATCACCTTTTTCTTTAAAAGACGTGGAGTTCTCACCCCTGTTGACCTCAAAACAAGCACCTC
Source organism: Cherax destructor (assembly GCA_009830355.1). Lineage (NCBI taxonomy): Eukaryota > Metazoa > Arthropoda > Malacostraca > Decapoda > Parastacidae > Cherax > Cherax destructor. The sequence continues at coordinate 7,611 of WNWK01028244.1, read as the reverse complement.
TCGCACACGTATACCACAAACCCGCTCTGTTGTCGTCCTAGGTGTCAACTTGGACACCAGGTTGACAATCAAACCTCACATCACTTCTAAAACTGCTGTTGCTGAGATTGCTCTCTCTCAGCTTTATAAGTTGCAGGAGCTCACCCTGCAACTAAACTTCACCTTTATAAAGCCCTTATTAGGCCCCTCATTTCTTACTCTCCTCTAGCTCTATCACTATCTGCCAAAACAAATACCATAAAACTTCAGCGTGTCCAAAACCGAGCACTACGTTGGGTGTTAGGAGTGAAGTGGGATGATTTTGCAACCAGCGAATCTCTCCATCTCAGGACTAACACACCAGCTCTGAACGAATTTTGGAAGACACTTTCCGACAAACAAATTGACAGACTTGAGACTTACCATGAACATTGGACTGACTACCTTGATACCACAATAAAACGGCCTTATACCGAAGTCAACCTCTTCAGAGCTTTGAACGAACCTGCCCCTCCCCCCCGATACACATAAAATAGCCTCTCTTTTTACCACCTAATACTTCTCTTTAGAATGAACTAGTCTCAAACCAGATGTTTTCTTACTTATCTCTACCCGCCATCCTATGAGAGTCGTCCTTGTGCAGTTTCCGAGATGAAGCAACTTGTAGATGTCCTTGGCTCCACCTGAACACCCTGCCTTTGCCGATCTAAGCGTCCAGTCTTGCAGCAGATAATACCTGTCACTATTAAGCCTCACAATGCCTTGCAGTTGGGTTTAGTCCTGACTCTATTTCTTACTCTAAAATATTTCCTCTCACCCATCTATTCTTCACCTATCCCCACTTCCCTCTCGCCCATTGTGGGTACTTACCTGAGAGTATTCGTTTCGTTTCGTTACATCGGGGGTTGACAATTCTTCGATATATATATAGAACATAGCAGAGGAGACATCTGTGTTAGTTTACGCACAGATTTACGCCGTTATTGTTCTTCGTGGGCTATGTTTTCGCTTGGGATTATATGTCTGTGTTAGTTTACGCACAGATTAGTGTCGTTTCTCGTGAACAGTGTTAAGTGCGTCAGAGTCGTGAGCCACGTGAGGGTGGCTAAGGGCTCCCTCCGGGGACCTGAGCCTCACAGCCCTGAGCCCCGTGTGGGCGGCTGTGAGGTCACAGTCTGCAGCTCAGCTGCTGGTTCAGTCCCCACACCTACAGTCACCATGTCAGGCCCAGGAGAGCGGCCTAAACGTTTATTGGAATGCGAGGACGAGTCGGAGGACGACGTGGGGCCGATGGGAGCCCCACCAAGAAGGCCAAGGATGCTGTAGAGACTGCTGTATCTGTAGATCTGCCACTAGTTCAGCCGGCAGATGCTATCCAAGAAGATCTGGTCCCCCAGATGGACATGGGGGGCCACCAGGAGGCTGTGGCTCCTCAACAGGCGGGGTTGGGGCCCGACCAGGTACCTGCCCCAGTTGCATCAGCCACCCCAGAGGATGGGGAATGGCTGACTCCTCGTGGAAGACAGACTTCCCGCTCTGCTCGGACAACTGCAACCATGGCCTTCAACAAATTCAAGGTTCCCGATTACGGGTTTGTGAGGTATCTGGAGGGCATCCCCACCTCCAGCTCCGCTGCGAGTTCACTCAGGAACGAGATTTTGGTCGTTCCTCGGGACGAGGACTCATACGAGGTATTAAAAGGACTGGTTGTGACGCATCCCAGCATGGTGGAACTGATTGCTTGGGAGAAGGTGTACAAGGGGGTGCTCTTACACGTCCCTGTGCCCCTTCCATTGGACCCCATTTTGGAACTGCCCAATATTGTCAAGGCAGAGCGACTCACTGCCAAGGTGAACAAGGTGCCCACCCGACAGGTGCTGATACACCACAAAGGCCCACTCCCCACGCACCTGGACCTTGGGGTCTTGGGAAGGTTCAAGACCCGGCCGTACCTGATAGGCCCACTGCAGTGCTTCAACTGTCAGGGATTCAATCATATTGCAGCCACCTGCCAGCGAGGGAAGAGGTGTGGAGTGTGCAGCAAGGCACACGACTCGAAGGACTGCATTGCACTCCTCAAACAACCGACCAGCGAGACCTCTCGGCCGGAGCCCAAGTGTGCCAACTGCTCAAAGAGGCACCATGCCTGGAACCAGAGCTGTCCTGTGATGGTGCAGCACTGGCAGCGAGTGCGTCACCGGAACGGCTTGGCAACCGCGGCAACGCCCAACCTCAGACCTGCCCAACAACAGTCAGCATGGGCTCCAACCACAACACCACAATTGCCACAGGTGGGCGATACCTGCGAGTTCCCGGTACTGGGCTCCCAGCAGAGGCATCAGGGAGCAGTCAATGGCTTGCAGCCAGCAAGGTGGCCAAGAAGACAGAGTCACTGGGAAAAGCGACAACAGGCCAGGAACACTGCCCAGCAGGCCACTGCTGGGCACAGACTATCCACGCCATCTCGCCAGCATGCCTCTTCCCGAGGGCAGGCCCCTCCTGCGAATGTCCAGAGTCAAGCAGCGGCTCCCCGCCAGGAGACCCGGACGTCTACGGCCACTCCGGCCGGACCCAGGGTGCACCCAGCTTATGCAGCTGCAGTGTCGACAGCCACCCAAACTTACCCGCTGGCTCAGGACCAGCACCAAGAGTCGTCCGACCCAACGCCTACAGAGGTAATGGTAGATTCATTTCCTACTCGTCTGAAGAAAACCGTTGGGGTCATCTCAGAGCTCCTCACTCGCCTGCTGCCGTCGGCGGAGGACAGGGGCGCCTGCAGACAGCTCCTGTCGTGGATGCTAGGCGTTGTCCTCCTGGACAAGAAGGACTCAATGGAACTTCAAGCCATCATCCAAGAGTCCTTCCAGTCCGTGATGGAGGAGACCCCGGGGTCACCAACAACGGAGGACAACATGTCCCAGGCGGAGATGGAATCAGAGGGTCCCCTCTACTCCCCTTGAAGATCCTTCAGTGGAACATTTGTGGGCTACGGAGGAAACTTCACTTAGTGATTGAAGCTGCGGTACAAGATGAGATCGATGTCTTCCTGCTCCAGGAGACACTTACCGAACCAACACATCAATCACCGCCACGTATCCCGGGATTCTCGGCTTATCTTCAGCGCCTGGAAGGCGTTGGCAGGGGCACAGCAGTCTACGTCAGGAATACTATCCCTCACTCTATCTCCACTGACCCCATCGACTGCGGGAGGGGGTGGAGGTACAGGCCGTCACCTTACACCTTCCGGATGGACCTCTCGTGATTTACAACATATACAGAAGCCCTAGGTCCACCCTTGACATTTCAGAGGTGGCTGCACTCGCCCCCCTGGAGGGTCTTATTGTGGCTGGGGATGTCAATGCCCATCACCAACGCGGCAGGGAGGCACCTTGCGACTGTGCTGGAGGATGTACCTGAGATCGCCCTCCTCAACAATGGGGAGCCAACCCATCACTACGGTGGCCGTCTGGACATCACACTCATCTCCAGACGGCTGCTCTCAAGTGCAAGTTGGGAGGTCCACCCCGTCTAACCAGTGATCACTTTGCAGTAGTCACTACGCTGATGGCCCAGCGGCACCCACCTCCTACGCATACCGCCAGATGGAATCTCAAGAAGGCCGACTGGCCATGCTTCCGAGAGGTCATCGAGCGCTGGTGGGCGGAGACTACTCTACCAGATGATCCAGATGAGGCGGCTCAGAACCTACAGGCAGCCTTCACGTTGGCAGCTGAGGCAGCCGTACCTAGGATTATGGGCAGAGGGTCATACAAGCGTGACTGGTGGTTCTACAATGAGGTAATCAAGGAACAGAACCACCGCATCAATGTCGTCCGCAAGATGCACAGGCGCAATCCCACGGCCGAGTCCATGCATCTGCTAAGGGAAGTGGTGCGGCATGGCGCCATGTCTCGCACAGGGTACGGCAGGCTAAATGGTTTGAGTGGTGTGCCTCCCTCAGCTACTCCACCACCTTATCTGAGATATGGACCAAGCTACGAATGGCCACTGGGCAGTGTCGCAGTGTGGCTCGAGCACACCCAGATCCTGCAGCAGAGGCTGAGCGACTGGTGGAACTCTTCACCTCCAGAGCAGCTATGGCTCAACTGCCTCAGGATCTCCAGGACCTACAGAACGCTCTCCTTCCTAGAAGGGTGGGGGCGATCCAAGCAGCGTGCCAGGCAAAGGATTCCACCGACGAAGACTTCACTGACCGGGAGCTCCAGGCAGCCTTCACATCTCATCGGGACACTGCACCTGGGCATGATGGTGTTACCTATGGCATGATCACTCGGTCTGGCCAGTCTGGTCACGAAGCTGTCCTGGGGGTCATCAACCGGACTTGGAGAGCCGGCAGACCCCCTGCTGTATGGAAGGAGGCTGACATCATACCAATTCCTAAACCCGGGGATCCTGGCAGTGTGAGGCCCATCTCCCTCACCAGTTGCATCTCCAAGGTGTCTGAGAGGATGGTGCCGAAGCGACTGAGGTGGAAGCTTGGTCCTCCTCATGGACACCTCTATGGGTTCACCAAAGGAGTGGGCACCTTTGAAAGCCTTACAACCCTACTGGCCAGCATTGGGTCAGATGCCCAATCTCACATTGTTGTCTTCCTCGACCTTGAAAGCTTTCGAGCTCGCCAGTGCACCTGCCGTCCTTGCACTCTTGGCCCGCAGAGGAGTTAAGGGCGGCTGCTTGCATGGCTTCGATCCTATCTCCAGGACAGGCGCGCCGGGTCCGTTTCCAGGGGCATACTTCTTCTCTCAAGACCCTCGAAAATGGCACTCCACAGGGCGGGGTACTTAGTCCCGCCCTGTTCAATGTACTGATGCACCAGCTTGTGAGCTTGCCTTTCTCCACAGGCACCTTCCTGCTCAGCTACGCCGATGACCTGGCGCTTGTCATATCCAGGAAGCGCCGGCTGTTGCACCGAGCCAGGAGGACCTCGATCTACTGGCTTCCACCTGCCGTCGCCTGGGGCTCAAGATATCTGCAGCAAAATCCAAAGCCATGATCCTTCGCACTAGGAACCCAATGAGAGGCTGCGGATCCTGGGCATCAACCTGGAATGGGTTCACAGCTATAGGTACCTTGGCATCTACATTGACAAGCAACTCACCTTCCAGAAACATGTACGCCACATAAAAGAGAGAGCTCTGCAGAGGGTCCGGGCAATGAGTGCCATGGCCAACCCTAAGGTCGGGGCCAGCCTCGAGGTCATGAGGTTGTTCTACATACAGGCCGTACGCTCGCTCATCGACTACGGGGCGCTTGCTCTGGTTCACGCCAGGCCCACGAACATCAAGTGTCTCTGTGTAGCCCAAAACACAGCTGTACGGGCCATGCTGGGGGCGCCTAGGTGGGCCAATGCGGTGGCTCTGAACTTCGAGGCGCAGCTGCAGCCCCTTGAGGACAGGATCCAACTTATAGCTGCCAAGAGGATAGCAAAGTACCTCCGCCTCCCAGGAGCTGAAAAACTGATGAGGGATATCGGGTCCACCAGGGACATGTCATACCAATGCACCGCGGCCGCCGGTGGTTGTGGTCAGTTGCAGATGCCACAAGGAAGCTCCTGCCCATGCCATTGCTCCAGGATGGAGGCTGCGACAGACCTGCAGCAAACTACACGGTGCCGCCCCCTTGGGCGCCAGAGCTGTTGGCAGTGCACTGGACAACCCTACCAGGCAGCAAGAGGCATTGTCCCCAGCACATTCTGCAACAACTTGCTTCAGCTAGCATTACGGGTGTGGAAACCCCTGGGTGTGTGCCATATTACACTGATGGCTCCAGAGACCCAGAGGCGGGCCGCACAGCTGCTGGGATGTTCCACAGCAATCTGACGGCAGGATGGCGCCTCCAAGACCATTGCACCATACTCCAGGCTGACCTCTACGCCATTCAACGAGCTCTGCAGCATGCGATTGCAGACCATCAGCGTCCTCCGTCATCCATGTTGATTCCAAGTCAGCAATCCAGGCAATTATGCACAAAGAGCCAAGGGACAACATACACTTACTCACGTCCATTCGGGGCGACCTGCAGACGCTCATGGCCCAGGGTCGCAGAGCCACCATCAACTGGATCCCGAGCCATGTGGGTATCCCAGGCAATGATGCAGCAGATGAGGCTGCTAAGGCCGCAACGCTCGAGGCACAGCCACGTGGTGCAATCGCCATCAGCCCTCAGCCAGATTATGCTATGGGCTACCAGTGCGCCAGGCGCCCACTTCTGACCCTGGGATTCCCGGAGCCGCCGCTGGTATGACAGGGCGACTCACAGGGCACCCCTCCAACCATTCGGAAGCAGCCCAGGAACTGCGGGTGGCTATCCACCGCCTGGCTTAGGGTATCCCACCACTGCACATATCATTGAACAAGCAAAGAGGGCTCTGTGCCCACTGTGACCGGATGGTTTCCACTCCTGGTGCACTACCTGTTAGACTGCCAAGCTACATTGCCCCTTCGCCGCAGACACTTCCCGATGACCCCGGTGGGGCGGGCCCGGAAGATGAGGCGGCACATCTGGTGTACTTGGCTGTTAAAGATTTGGAGACCTTACTCCCAGTCATTGCATGTCACCCGCCCCCGCTGACGTCACTGTGAAGGCCTGCTGAGGGCCTCCGTTGCACCCTGCACCAACTACCATTGGAGCAACTACCTTTTGGGACTTCGTTTGTCCATAGATTCGGAGAGGACCCCTCTTCCCACCAAAGGAATACCACACATGTACCTTTAACGTCGATACATGACACTTCCCTACAGGGGAACCGATGCCGGGTCGCCAAATTGGAAGAGACCCGGGCCGGGATCCATACCGGCAGATCATATAGAATAGAATAGAAGTATTACATATTCAGCATGACACACACATACACCCCAATGGAAATAAGTCACTCTGTCTGACTTTTTTGGGTTATCCTAGGTTCTCTACACATATGCTACTATGTATGATAATCTATGTAAATGTATTTGTGTATACCTGAATAAACTAACTTACCGCGCACACACACACTGTGTGGAGAGTGACCCAGTAGAGGCCAGTGAAGAGGCAGGGCCAGGAGCTATGACTCGACCCCTGCAACCACAACTAGGTGAGCACACACACACAGGGGACCTAGTAGTGATCAGTGAAGAGGCGGGGCCAGGAGCTGAGTCTCGACCCCTGCAGCCACAAATAGGTGAGTACACACATACACACATGGATGGAATATGTGACAACAATATGCAAAGAAGCTGAGCAGAGGTTTGTACCCAAGGGTTACAGGAATAACGAAAAAGCCAGGATTAGCCCGTGGTTCACCCAAAGGCGTAGAGAGGCAAAAACCAAATGTGCTTGAGAATGGAAGAAGTATAGAAGGCAAAGGACCCAGGAGAATAAGGAGAGCAGTCGTAGAGCCAGAAATGAATATGCACAGGGAAGGCCCAACGACAATACGAAAATGACATAGCAGCGAAAGCCAAATCTGATCCGAAGCTATTGTACAGCCACATCAGGAGGAGAACAACAGTCAAGGACCAGGTAATCAGGCTGAGGGAGTTCACACGAAACGACCACGAAGTATGTGAGAAGCTCAACACGAGATTCAAAGAAGTGTTCACAGAGGAGTTAGAATGGACTCCAGAAAGACATAGA
>WNWK01028243.1:5000-25572 GCA_009830355.1 Cherax destructor | reverse complement strand
TATTCCCTCTGTCTTACTTTTAATTCTTTCAATAATAACTCTACCAACATTTTTACCAGGTACACTCAACAGACTTATTCCCCAAAATTTTTTACACTCTTTTTTTGTCCTCTTTGTCTTTATAAAAAAGGAAACCCCATGCACGCTCTCCAAGCCCCTTTTTACCCCTTCCATATACATATATATATGTATATATATATATATATATATATATATATATATATTTATTTTTATATATATATATATATATATATATATATATATATATATATATATATATATATATATATATATATATATATATATATATAAATTTACCAAATTCCTTTCCCAAAATTTGGGAAAAAATTTTTTTTACAGTTGTTTTTTTTTTTTTTTTTTTTTGCTTGCATTTGATATATAATGGACAACCCCTGCAACACAAAGTTTTTATTTTACTAAGAGTAATTAATATACGACTGCAGAGTTTGAGGTCTTTTACAGAGAGGCAATCTTATGTCATTTCACTAGAAGTACAAAATTTGCTTATCTTTTACTGAAAAGGATGATCGCATTGCTTGCCGGACCAGATCTTCCCAAACCCTGCCTAGAGTTTGATTCATTTCAAATATTGTAATTCTTTGCTATATTATCAGTAATTTTTCTATATTTTTTTTTGCGTGACGAGGTCCTCACCATTTTCAGTAAATCTCGGTTGGCTGGTTGGTTGATGGGGCCCTAAAGTACGTAATTCTATCAGTAAAAAAACTGTCGCTCTAAAATAGGGTTAAAGTATACTCCCAGTATATATACTCTAAAAAACACGGTTTGTATACCCGGACTTGCTTTATTCCAAGTAAAAAACGCCCCTTTATTTCAGAGGGAAAGGGGAAACCCTTTTGTAGGTGCCCATAGCTACTGAATCCATAGTAAAATGTTTTATGAAAACTCATCGCCCTACTGAAATCCCCCAGCTCATGCTGACGGGGGTTTATTACCTCATGAAAAACCGTCCTGTGTGATGAAGTATGAGAGGCAAAATCATCTTGCGTGATAAGTGGGGTATGCAAACATCGTTAGTTCTTGCTTAAACCTTGTAACATGCCACATAGATCAGCGTAATCATAAAAAGTGACGTATAAAAATTTTTTAATATAAATAAGAAAAAATATGACCTCCTTATAGGTATTACGCACAGGGCATAATCGAAATACGGGATTTTTGGAAAAGCACTCATATAGCAAGTACTGGGCAGAACACTACGGTTCTCTATATAATGCGAAAAAGGAAAACAACCAGGTGAAGTCACAATACCGTGCCTGGGAAATATTCACAAGTAACCCCAATGGTTTCCTGGGCTAATTACAACTAACCCCAATAGTGGCCTTGAACTATTCACAACTAAAACCCCCAATACTGTAACTGGAACTATTCACAACTAACCCCAATAGTGTGCCTGGGAAATATTCACAACTAACCCACAATACTGTGCCTGGGAAATATTCACAACTAACCCCAATAGTGTGCCGGGGAAATATTCAAAACTAACCCCAATACTTTTTTGGGGAACTTTAAAACCTCCCCACAAAGGGGCCTGGAACTATTCACAACAAACCCCAAAAAGGGGATGGAACTATTCACAATCCCAATAGGGGTGCCTGGAACTATTCACAACAAACCCCCACAATTTTGGGGTAAAACTATTCACAATAAAATAGTGTGCCGGGAACTATTCACAACTAACCCACAATACTGTGCCTGGAACCCAAAAAAAAACCCCCCCAATGGGGGCCGGGGGAACTTTCACAAGTAACCCACAATAGTGTCCCGGGAACTATTCCCAAAAACCCCAAAAATTTTGGGGGGAAACTATTCACAAGTCCCCCAATAGTGTGCCGGGAACTATTCAAAGGGAACCCCCAATAGTGTGCCGGGAATTTTTCCCCAAAAAACCCCCAATAGTGTGCCTGGAACTATTCACAACTAACCCAAATAATGTCCTGGAACTATTCACAACAAAACCCCAAATACTATCCCGGAACTATTAAAAACCCAACCCACAATACTGTGCCTGGAACTATTCACAACAAACCCCTTGGGAAACTATTAAAAACCCAAACCCCCAAAAAATTGTGCCTGGAACTTTTCACAACTAACCCCAATAGTGTGCCTGGAACTATTCACAAGAAACCCCACAAAGGGCCCTGGAACTATTCACAACAAACCCACAATGGCCTGGAACTATTCACAACAAACCCCCAAAATTTAGGGCCTGGAACTATTCACAAGTAACCCACAATACTGTGCCGGGAACTATTCACAAGCCCCCAACGGCAAAGCCCCTAGAGCGAAACGTTCAAAAAAAAAATGTCACATTAGTTGCATTTGCCCCCTTTTTTACTTAACAAGACTTGTCTTGTGTGTTTTCCTTGAATCTGAGAAAGATGTCCTCTTTTGAGCTACTTCCAGCAGAAAAAGGGGGAAGAACGGGGGGAAGCAAAAGGGGAGATACAGCGACTGACTAGGAAAACAAAAAGGTTCGTAGTAATCCTCCTGTTGAAACCCCCCAAAGGCAAAAAAGGGAAACCCTGGGCAGTGGCTGGAATGCAGGGCCCCCGTTAAAGATAAAGAGGATGGTTTGGAAAGGGGAGAATTAACAAAGAACCAGAAGCCTGTTGGGGAAACATCAACCCGATTTTTTTTTCCCCCCGGGAATGTGAGTCGAATCGGGGAACATCACGAACGACACCAAGGAAGGTAAGAACATTGTTCTTTTTGGGGGATAAAAAAATTTTAAAATTATATGGATGGGGCCCTTCTGCTTAAAAGATAAAAAAAAGGGAGACAGAGGGTTTGCTTTCCTGGGGCGGGGATGGAGGATATTGTTGGCCCCCCCTGGACGACATCATGAGAGGAAAGGGAGCAATCCTTTACCCCGTCTCAGTGCTGGGGGCAACGATGTTGGCAGACGTGGGGGGGAGGACCTGACTGGGGTATAGGTCAGCAATAGACATAATTAGGAAAAAGGGGGGGGAACCCTGTCATATGTGGTTTTTTGCCAAGGAAGGAGTTGGGGGGGGCTGTCCAGGGAATTGGGAAAATTTCTGGCTGGACAAACACTGTAAGGATAATGCGGGACCATTCATTTGCAACGGGGGGCCACTTCTATGGCCGAAAAGCATTTTTCCAGGGATGGGGTTCACTTATCCAGGGCAGGTGTGGATTTTCTTGCTAGCTCCCGTTGAGGGGGTTGTTAGGATTTTAAAACCAAAAATTAGTTAGAGGTATTTTAGAAATGGAAATTACTGAATGTCGAAATATAGATCTGGGGGTTTGATATAAAAATTCTTAACAATAACAAGGACAGAAAAATTTTTATAGGGGAAAAAAAAGAATGGAGCAGGAAGGGAAAAGGGGGAAAAAAGGGGGGGTCTTTAAAAGTGTATTATACAAATAGTCTAGTGCTAAAAAAGATGGACGATTTGAATTAGTTGCAAATGCAGGAAAAATTGATGTATTTGCCAAAACCCCGGGGCGTGGTTTTTAATACAAAAAAAAGGGACATGCCTGCTGAATGTCAATACGGGGTTTTTTAAAATTTTTTCCCAAATAGACAGAAGTTTGGGGGAAAAAGGGGGTGGGAATTTTATGTCCGAGATCGGAACTGTTGCAAAAAAAAAAAGGGGAAAAAAGTCTGAAATAACACATACAGAGTCTGTCTGGATAAAATTTTTCCCCGGGGGGGATGAAAAAAATTTATTTTAGGTGTGATATACCCCCCCCAAACTTAGATAGGGCCCAAAGGGGGGAAATACTAGGGGAAAAATTTTTAAAAGGGCCCCAATGCACGATAACGTGTTATTTTTTGGGGGACTTCAACTTTAGTCAAAATTTATTGGAATTTTTTGACTGGGAATTTAGAATCTAACGACTTCTTATAAGTAGTTCAAGATTTTTTTTTGAAGCAGTTTGTACAGAACCTAAAAGGGGGGAAAAAATTCTTGACTTAGTTCTGGCAAAAAAAAACCCTTGTTAATAATTTAGAAATTACAGAGGAACTCGGCGCAAGCGACCACAAATCAATTACCTTTGGATTGAAGGGAAAGTTTCATAGTAGGAATAACTCAGTAACGGTCCCAGTTTTTCCTTAGCAGATTACAATGGACTTAAAAAACACTTATCATCTGTGGACTGGGGTAATGAAGAGAGCTATCAATATGACAGTTTTCTAACATATACTTTTTCCCCAAAAGAACTTTTTATCCCATATAAAGAAATTAGATCGAATAGAAATGACCCAAAATGGATGAATAATAGGCTCAAATATTTTTTAGGGCAAAAAAAAGGGGAATTTTTATAGGCGTATAAAAAGAGGTGGGGGTCATCTTATGAATCAGTATATTGACTTTGGGGTTTTTAAAAAAAGGGGGATAAGAAAAGCAAAGGGGACTCCCAAAAATTAAAGTTGCTGGGGATTAAAAAAAAAAACCCCCAAAAATTTTTTTCCAGGTGTATAGAACAAAAGTTAGAGATAAGATACCCCCCCTTAATAATAATTATGGGTATCTTACTGACAAAGAGAATGAAATGTGCTCTTTTTTTTAAAAATTATTTTTCTGGGTTTTTTCCCTCAGGAAGACACTTTAAAACCCCAAGAATTAGGTATTTTAGTGGGCCTAAAAGAAGAAAAATTTTGTAGTATCACAGTCACTAGCGAAATAGTTATCAAACAGATAGCCCCTTTGAAGAAAAAAAAAATCCCCAAAGGCCCCCGATGGGGTTTTTTCCCCAAAGGGGTTTTTAAGGAATGCAAAATTGAACTCTGTGAACCCTTAACTAACATCTTTAACCTATCTCTTCAAACGGGGGTAGTGTCTGATCGTGGAAGATGGCTAATGTAATTCCTTTTTTTAAAGCAGGGGACAAGTCGTTACCATCAAATTACCGCCCAAAAAATCTAACATCAATTGTGGCAAATTATTAAGTCGTTAAAGCTGATAACATAAAAGCCATTTGATAGGGGATAATTTGATTAATGATACTCAACATGGATTCACCAGGGGCCGTTCCTGCCTAACTAATTTATTAATTTTTTTTCAGTAAGGTTTTTTTAGGCAGTTGATCATGATAAAGAATTCGATATTGTTTATTTGGTTTTGGGGGAAGGTTTTTTATGAGTAAAATCAGAGACTGTTAAAAAAGTTTGCCATGGCTTTGGGGGGAAAAGTGTTTTCATGGATCGAGTCATGGCTCACCTAGGAAGCAGAGGGTGTGCATTAATGGGGTTAAATCTGGGGGGGGGATCTGTAACAAGTGGCGTTCCACAGGGATCGGTTTTTGGGGCCCCGTTGTTTTTTTAAAAATATAAATGACCTTGACGAGGGGGAAATTTTTTGTGATATGGAAATTCGCTGTTCCCGAAGATAGGTAGGGTAATCGATTTGGGGGGGAGATGTCACTGGGGAAAAAAAAGGAGGTTTAGACAAACTCAATTCCTGGTCAGAAAAAAGGCAGATGCAGTTCAATGTAGATAAATGCAAAGTTCTAAAGCTCGGGAGTGTCCAAACCCCCAAACACTTATAAGTTAAATAATAGAACTTAAAAAATACAGATTTTGGAAAAAGGGCTTGGGGGGGGATGGTAAGCAGCAACCTTAAACCAAGACAGCAATGCCTAACGTACGTAATAAGGCAAATAGATTACTGGGATTTTAAAAACAAAAGGGTTTGCAACGAAGTCCAGAGGTTATATTCAGCTTTATACATTTTTAAAAGGCCTCACCTAGATTGCAGGCCCCGGGGTTTTTGGGCTCCATATTACAGAATGGACATAAATTTGTTAGAAAACATTCAGGGAGAATGACTAAAAAATTTAAAAAATAGCATTAGAAATCTTTCTTTCGAAGAAAGATTGAAGACCCTTAAATTACATTCACTTGTAAGACGTAGAATGAGGGGGACATGATCGAGGTATACAAGTGGAAAATGGGGGGGGTTTAAAAAAGGGGATATAAATAAGGTCTTGAGGGTATTTTCCCAAAAGGGAACCCCAATAATGGAAATTTAAGAGATAAGTTTAAAATTTAGAAAGGATATAGGAAAGTATTGGTTTGGAAATAGGGGGTAGGGAACAGTCTGCCCCAGTAGGGTTATTGAAGCAAGGACCTTGGGTAGTTTTAAATTTAGGTTGGATAAATTCATGAGTGAGAGGGGGTTTGGGTTTAGTGGGAATTGCCTGGTAAATAAAAAAATTTTCAAATCTTATTTTTTGGGAGCAGAAAGTTGGGTTGAACAAGTGTTCTGTTGGGGGGGGTGGAATGTGAAGGCCCTTTTCCTAGTATCCAACGGGCCCCTTTTTCAGTGTTCCTCCTTTTTTTTTTTCTTATGTTTAACCCACAATAGTGTGCCGGGGGAAATATTCACAACAAAACCCCAAAATTTTGCCTGGAACTATTAAATCCCCCCAATAGGGGCCTGGAACTATTCACAAGTAAACCCAGAATTACGGGAAAAAAATTTACAACCCACAATCCCCCTGGGGGAAAAAATTTCCCCTTTTTAAACCCCGAAAGTTGGGGGTAAAATTTTTAAACGGCATTTCGTTCCCCCAAAACCATTATCAATATATTTTTAAAAAAATTTAAAATTTTTTGGTCTATTATCATGTGTACTATTAAACCGGGGGGTGCCCCCTCGTGAAAAACCCCCTCGTGATGCCCCTCTGATGCCCCTCGTAAATGCCCCCGGAGTGCCCCTCGTGATGCACCCTCGTGAGTACCCTCGTGAGTGCCCCCTCGTGAGTGAAAACCCCCGGGGGGTGCCCCCGTAAAATGCACCTTCGTGAGTGCCCCCTGTTAGTGCACCCTCTTAGTGAAATCAAATGCCCCCCGTGATGCCCCCCGTGAGTGCATTTAAAAAACCCCCCGGGGCTAGTGGTGAAGAACACTTGTCTCAAAAAGGGCCCCCCTTCTAAGATGACACCCCCATCGTTTCGGGGGAGTCAAACTCCTTCACATTTACTCTTTTTGTGTTTATACGAGCTCTTAGCTCTTCCAACTGTTTTTTCTTATCTCTTGATAGTGTCTTGGAAGATTTAAAAAGATTTTTAGAAAAGTTAAAAAAAAAGACAAAATATCAGTGTTAATTTAAAAAAAGAAGCAAGAACTTTACTATTACTCCCCCCCCACTACCACTACTACTACTTCTGCTACTACTACTACTACTTCTGCTACTACTACTATTATTACTACTACTTTTACTATTACTACTTTTCTATTACTACTTTTACTATTACCATTACTTCTTCCACTGTTACCACTACTTTTGCTCCCCCTTTCTACTTCTACTACTATTATAACTACTACTTTTATTACTGCAAAAAAATTTCCCACTCTATTATTACTACTAATTACTACTATTTTTATTTTTACTACTATTACTACTATTTTTTCTATTTTTATTTTCCACCCTTCTACTACTACTTTTCCATTACTACTACTACTACTATTCCCCCCCACTTCTACTACTTTTTTCTACAATTTCTACTACTACTATTACTACTACTCTACTACTACTACTTCTACTACTACTATTCACTACTACTTTTTTCTACATCAATTAAAAATTTTTGTTACAACTACTCTTACTACAACTATTACTGCTACTAGAAAAGGAATAATGAGCAAAAACCCCAACATGACTGAAACAATACACCCAAAAAACCCCCGGGAGGAGAGGGGGCCCAACAGGGTTTCGGTCCCTTTTGGGGCCATTAACAAACCCCCGACTAAAAAAAAAAGAGTGGGGGGGCCAGATACATAGGCGAGGAGGACAAGCACGGGACCAAAAAGGGGAAAAATTAGTGGTGGGCGTAAGGCTGGTAGGGGAAATAGTAGTTAAATAACAGGGGAGAAAAAGAAAAAAAGGGGAGTAGTTTAGGGGCCCCCAAAAAGGGGGAAAAAAGGGGAAAAGAAGGGAAAAAGGGGTGCAACAGTAATGGTAGTAGCAAAAAAAAGTAAAAATTTAAATGGTGTCGTAGTAGTAGTTGTAAAAATAGGGTCGTCTTAGGACAACAAGAAGGGCACTGCGGGGGAGCTACTGGATAAAAGGGGGTAGGAAAAAAAAAACAGGGGGGGGGAAAAAAACGGGGGACAAAAACACACTTAGGCAGAAGAAAAGGAAAAAAAAAAAAAAAAAAAGGAAAGAAAGCAAAAAGTTAGATTCCCGTTCAGTTTTAAACTTGAGGGAAAAACAAGATTTTTAAGGGCACCCGAGAAAGGGTTTGGGAAAAGACTAGTCATGAGGCCAAAGAGCAAAGACGTCATCTACACTGCGGAAACAGAGGCAGGGCGCACACCAATAGTAGGAATAACAGCCAAGTATTCTATGTAAATGATAGCAAGAACTGGGAATGAGGAGAGCCCATAGGACACCGAAGGTTTGGGAATAAAATTTACCGTTGAAGGAAAAGAATTCAAAGTCCACACAAAAGTGAATAAGATCAAGACATCAGTAGGTAGAGGGAAAAAAAGAACCCTTCACTGGCCTTCACTCTGAGAAAATGAAGAACATCATTCAGGGGGACAACGGTGAAGGGGGATTCAATTTCAAGCTTCTTACAGGTGGGGGAGAGGGCGAACAAGTTCGAAGAAGTCTTGAGAGTGACGGAGGGTGAACCGGAAAAAAAAAATACCAAGGGGGGAGTGGGGTTTTGGCAGCCAAGAATCAAGAGAATAAGAGACAGAACCTCTGGAAATGAGGGGACGTAGGGGATATCAGGTTTTTTGAGTTTTAAGAAGACCATTGAAATAAAACGGGGAGGGGCAAATAACACGGAAATATTGAACAAGGTCAAAGTCAACCCCGGACAGAGATCGGAGAGAGTTCGAAGTTAATTTTTAATAAAAAATTTTTGATGCGATCAAAGGGTTGGAAGCGAGAGGAGGTAGATACGTGAGTCAGAGAACAAGGCGTCAGCTTTTCGGGGCAACCACCGAATTGCCCTTTGTCGGAAGAAAGGCTGACAATATTGGTATTAGATTTTTAAAAGGAAAAAAAAAGTTAGTAGCTTCTAGGAGGGTGGTAAAATTTTTAGACAACAGGATATCAAGAGCAGGAAGGAGAGCCCCATGAAAAGTGAACAGGTCACGAAGATTCTGAAGTGAGACCGGGAAAAAAAGTTGAAGTTTTTTTGTATTTTAGTAAAGGATTTTGGGGAATTTTAAAGGCAGTGTCAAAAGCAATGGTAATGAGAAGGTTACAGAGATCTTGGGGAGAGAAGAAAAAAAAGCACATTGACGTTGACGGAAGTAAAGAAGGACCATCAGCTTGAGACTTACTAGAAAAAAAATGAGATGCTGAAGCAAGAGGCGGGCATCATTGGAAAGGGAGGGCCCCAAAGGGGGGAATTTGAGGGAAATGAGAGAAGGAAAGGAAGGGGGAGGGAACTTTTCAGCAAGACGTCATGTAGGAAGTGAAACTGGTTTTCCCACGAATAAGAAGCAATAAAAGCG
Source organism: Cherax destructor (assembly GCA_009830355.1). Classification (NCBI taxonomy): domain Eukaryota; kingdom Metazoa; phylum Arthropoda; class Malacostraca; order Decapoda; family Parastacidae; genus Cherax; species Cherax destructor. Next base: position 16,082 of record WNWK01028243.1, on the reverse strand, counting down.
CATCATATGAGCGAAAAAAGGGGGAAGAACATTAAGAAAGTTGGGAAAAAATAAAACGCTTCTTGGGAGATCCATAAAGAACAAAAAAGGGGGACAATACCGTGACTGGGAAAAACACAAAGAACCCCGGGAAAAGAAGAGAAAACGACGACACGTTTGGGCCTGTTTTACCATTTACAAAATCCCACTAACATAAAGGGGAGCCAGTTTTAAGGGGGAGGGGAGACAAGGACGGGGCCAAAAGGGTAGGGAAAAGGGGAAGTAGTGGTAGCGGAAAGGCTGGTAGTGGAAGTAGTAGTTGAAGTAATAGCGCTATTAGAAAGTAGGGAGAGTAGTTTAGTAGTAGAAATGAAGTGGTAGTTGAAATATCAGTAGAAATGGCGTCAGTCTAAGGACAAGAAAAAGGACTAATAACAGTATAAATAACAATTATAAATTTTCATTAGTAGCATTAGTATCAGTTGTAGTAGTAGAAACAATAATAATAATAATAATAATAATAATAATAATAATAATAATCATAATAATAATAATAATATTAATGGGAAAGGGGTAGTGGAGTGGGAGTGAGTTGAACGAGTGTGCCAGCTTTTTTACTGTGGGAGTTGGAGTGTGGGGAGTGAGTTGTTGAGGTGTGGGAGTGATTAACGGAGAAGGATTGTTAGGAGGACATTTACAGGTGAAGAAATTCGTTATAACAGGTTATTTGCAGCAAGTTTTTTTCCTTAGATTCCGTTTAACCTGTATAGATGCTATAACGGAAACGGTTGGTATAGGCAATCTTATTAAGTGGTTTCAACAAGAGCTACTTAATGTAGGTGGTGATCGCTGTAACAAGTGGTCACTCGGTGATGTAGTTGTTATAAGAAGTGGTTTACAGCAGGCGGTCGAAATAACAAGTGGTTTGTTTATCCAGGGCTTACTCCCGGTTTTAGATGTTACAAACATTGGTTGGGAAGAATACATAAATATAAATTAACATTCTGACGAAACTATAACAGGCGAGCATATATAATATATATATATATATATATATATATATATATATATATATATATATATATATATATATATATATATATATATATATATATATATATATATGACTGTGAAACAGAAACCTGAAACTTTTTTACATGATGGTAGGATTGCTGGTGTCTTTTTTCTGTCTCATAAACACGCTGGATAACAGGTATATCTAGCTACTTCTACTTACATGTAGGTTACACTACACAGCCATGCACATGCATGTATTACATACACACATCTAGGTTTTCCTTCTTTTCTTAATAGCTCTTGTTCTTTTATTTTCTCATTTATGGGAAGTGGAGAAGAATCTTTCCCCGTAAGCCATGCGTGTCGTATGAGGCGACTAAAATCCCGGGAGCAATGGGCTAGTAAACCCTTCTCCTGTACACATTTACTAAAAAGAAAAGAAGAAAAACTTTATAAAACTGGGATGTTTCAATGTGCGTGGATGTAGTGCGGATGATAAGAAAGAGATGATTGCTGATGTTATGAATGAAAAGGTTGAATGTTCGGGCCCCTAAGCGAAACAAAGCTGAAGCGGGTAGGTGAGTTTCAGTGGAGAAGTAAATGGTTTAAAGTCAGGAGTATCTGAGAGAGTTAGAGCTAAGGAAGGGGTAGCAATAATGTTGAAGGATCAGTTATGGAAGGAGAAGAGGGAATATAAATGTGAAATTCAAGAATTATGTGGGTTAAAATAAGGGTCGGATGCGAAAAGTGGGGCATAATAAGCGTGTATGCACCTGGAGAAGAGAGGATTGTAGAGGAGAGAGAGAGATTTTGGGAGATGTTAAGCAATGTATAGGAACTTTTGAACCAAGTGGGGAGTAATTGTGGTAGGGGACCTAAATGCTAAAGTAGGAGAAACATGTAGAGAGGGTGTGGTAGGTAAGTTTGGGGTGCCAGGTGTAAATGATAATGGGAGCCCTTTGATTGAACTTTGTATATAAGGGTATAGTTATAGGTAATACATATTTTAAGAAGAAGAGGATAAATAAGTATACAAGATATGATGTAGGGTAATGACAGTAGTTTGTTGGACTACGTATTGGTAGATAAAAGACTGTTAGTAGACTTCAGGATGTACATGTTTATAAAGGGGCCACAGATATATCAGATCACTTTTTAGTTATAGCTACAGTGGAGTAGATGGGATACAAGGAAAATAGAAGCAGTAAGTAAGAGAGAGGTGAAGGTTTATAAACTAAAAGAGGAGGCAGTTAGGTAAGATATAAACAACTATTGGAGGATAGATGGGCTAGTGAGAGTGTAGGCAATGGGGTCGAAGATGTATGGGGTAGATTTAAAATGTAGTGTTAGAGTGTTCAGCAGAAGTTTGTGGTTACAGGCGAGTGGTGGGAGGGAAGAAGAGCGATTGGTGGAATGATGATGTAAAGAGGGGTTGTTGAGGGGGTTTTGGGTCATTTAGAAGAATGGATAAAAGTAGAATGATTTGGAGGTAAAAATCTGTGGGGGGAAAGGGGAAAGGGGGGGGTAGGGGTCTCCAAAAAAGGGTTTGGGGGGGGGGGAAAAAGGAGGTTTTTGGGCGGGGGGTTTGGGATTTTCCAGCAAGCGTGTGTGAGCGTGTTAATGGGAAATGAATGGAGACGAAGGGTTTTTTGGGACCTGAAAAGCTGTTGGAGTGTGAGCAGGGTAATATTTAGTAAAGGGGATTCGGGGAAAACCGGTTATTGATTTACCCCGGGTTTGGGTCCTGGAAAGGGGGAAGTACAATGCCTGCATTTTAAAAGGGAAGGGGTCTGGGATAGTGACAGTTTGGAAGGACTAATCTAAACTGTAGTATCTGGTGCCTTTTTCAAAGACAGTGATTATGATGAGTGGGTGAAAGTGTTGAATGATGATAAAAGTATTTTTTTTTTTTGGGGATTTTCTTTTTTTTTGGGTAAAACCCTGCCTCGGTGGGAGAGTTATTACGTTTCTTAAAACAGAATCATGCCCGAGTGAACACATAAGTGCATGCAGTAACGGCAACGGGGAAAACTCATTTTACAAGACCGGGATTACTCCACCATTTAACGCGATTCAATGAAACTCTCCCAGTGATTAGTTACAGAACCAAATTTCCACGGATAAAAATGCATTGTATCATCTGTAATCGTAATTTCATACTTATTTAAGACTAACACAAACACACCAACAGCACTCACACACACACATACACACACAAAAATGAACAACACACATACTTTTAAAACAGCACACACACACACAAAAAAACATCCCATTAAAAAAAAAATGGGGCCCAGGGGGGAAGTCAAGCCCAGGGGATCAGGGAATAGGGGCCAAAAGGAAGAATAGAGGAAGAGCAATGAAAAAGGATGGAAAAAGAGTGAGCAACTAGGCGAGCTTTCTGCAAAAATGGAGAGGAGGATGGAGGCAGAGGTGAAATGGGAGTCATGAGCTGAAGCTGCAGAAGCCAAGATATGTGCCCTAGAAGATGAAGTAAATATGCTGAAGCGAGTTACAGGGCCAGTGCCCAGAGGGACATGGCATCTGGAGCAGGTACACCACTATTAAATGAAGAGCTCAATGGAAAGGAAGGAGATAAGACTTATATTAAGCCCCTGTCAGACCACCAAGCAAGGCTGAGGAATGAAGGGGCAAAATGTTACAGCCAGTGACAGAAGTAAGTGAGGGGCTGCAGGAAGAGAAGATGACAGGTCCCATGCAGAGGCACGACCAGGCCACCAAGAGTCACAGGAAATAACAAGGAAGATAATGGCTATGTACAAATGGGACTCAGAGACACAGGGGAAATGCAGTGGGAGGAGGATAGGGAAAAGTCAGTCTTTATTTACGGGCTTCAGGAAACTGAAGGGAGGGCATACAATGAAATACGGCAGAAAGAAAAACAAGAAATTGAAAACATCATCAAAGAAATGGACGAGGAGGACATGACTGAGACAATAAATTTTCAGAGAATAGAGGGGTTTCTCGAGGCAGAAATCGGCTGGACAAACTAATTTTCAAGACTGAAACAGTCAGGAACAGGATCCTGCAGTAGAAATCAGGGTTGATAGAATCATCAACATACAGAACCCTGACAGAACGAGAACAGAATGACAGCAGAAGCTGATTGAGAGAACTCAGAAATGAAAGGGACTAGAAAGAGAGACAAGGACAGAGTCAGCATAGAACAACCAGAGTCGGGCAGTACAATGTGCAAATGCCAACACAACCAACCTCAGAACCCAACAGCCAAGCATACTATCACAATATGAACCACTATCCACATTCACAGCCCTTGCCCATACTCTGCACTAGAATCCACAGCACCCTGTCAGGTCCTCTACACCCCAACCCCACAGACCTCCCAGAATACAGTGTTGGAGAGGAAACTGAAGGTATGGTACACTAATGCTGATGGAATAATGAACAAATGGGAGGAGTGGCATGAAAGAATCAAAGAGGCAGCATCAGACATCATAGCTCTCACAGAAACCAAACTCATGGGTATGATAAAAGATGTCATCTTTCCAACTGGGTATCAGATCCTGAGGAAAAACAGATGAAACAGAGAGGGTGGAGGAGTGGCACTGCTCATCAAAAACCAATGGGATTTTGAGGAGCTGGAGAGAGGAGACAGAGAAGAAGCAGGAGATTACATAATAGGAATATTTCAGTCTGGAGGTCCCAATGTGGTAAATGCAGTGATGCACAACCCAGCAGAGAATAGCAGGAGGCCAAGACAAGAATATTATGTGGGTGGCTTTAGTCACAAAGAAATTGACTGGGAAAACCAGGAGCAACATGGGGCCCAGAAACGTTAGGGAGACTACTAGAGAGAAGCAGAAAGGACAAAATAGCAAGACTGGACCTAGTATTCACCTTGACCTGTGCAGATATTGAGGACATCATATACGGAAGGCCCCTCGGAGCTAGCGACCATGTGGTTCTGAGCTTTGCATACATAGTGGAGAGGAAGCAGGAAGGGCTGGGTGAATGAAGCCAAACTACAAGAGAGGGACTACGCAGGCATGAAGTACTTTCTGTATGAAGTTCAATGGGACAGAGAACTGTCAGGAAAACAATAAATGAGATGATGGAATATGTGACAACAATTTGCAAGGCAGCAGAGGAGAGGTTTGCACCCAAGGGCAACAGACATAACGAGAAGGCCAGGATGAGTCTTTGGTTCACCCAGAGGTGAAGAGAAGCCAAAAACAAATGCAGTAGAGAATGGAAGAAGTATAGGAGGCATAGGACCCAGAAGAATACAGAGAGTAGCGAAGAGCCGGAAATGAATATGCACAGGTAAAGATGGAGGCCAAGCGACAATACGAAAATGACACAGCAGCGAAAGCCAAGTCAGACCCAAAGCTGTTGTACAGTCACATCAGGAGGAAAACAACAGTAAAGGACCAGGTAATCAGGCTGAAGAAGGAAGGAGGGGAGCTCACAAGAAATGACCTAGAAGTATGTGAGGAGCTCAACATGAGATTTAAAGAAGTATTCACAGTGGAGACAGAAAGGACTCCAGAAACACGAAGTGGTGGGGTACTCGTCAAGTGCTGGATACAATACACACAACCGAGAAGGAGGTGAAGAGGCTGCTAAGCGAACTAGATACCTCAGAGGCGATGGGGCCAGATAACATTCTCCGTGGGTCTTTAGAAAGGGAGCAGAGGCGTTATAAGTACCACTAACAACAATCATCAACACATCTATCGAAACAAGGCGACTACCTGAGGTATGGAAGACAGTAAATGTAGTCCCAATTTTTAAAAAAGTAGACAGACACGAAGCATTAAATTACAGACCAGTGTCACTGACACGAATAGTATGCAAAGTCATGGAGAAGATAATCAGGAGAAAAGTGGTGGAGCACCTAGAAAGGAATGAGCTTATCTGCGACAACCAGCACGGATTCAGGGACGGAAAATCCTGTGTCACAAACCACCTGGAGTTCATGACAAGGTGACATCAGTAAGACAAAGAGAGAGATAGGGTGGGTAGATTGCATTTTCTTAGACTGTAAAAGGATTTTGACACAGTTCCACACAAGCGATTAGTGCAAAAGCTGGAGGACCAGACAGGTAACTACAAGTTTTTTAATCTGTAATCCATCGTTTTAATGGCGTGAAATGCCAGCTAACTGAGAGAGACAAATACTGTAACATGTAGAGTTTATTGATACCGTGTCTCCCAAGAACGTGCTTTATGCATTCAAACAAATTCAATAAATAACAGTTTCTAAACATTTTCTAAACATTTTCGAAAGCACTGCAATGGATCAGAGAACACCAGACAAGAAGGCAACAGCGAGTCATGGTACGTGACGAGGTGTTGGAGTGGGCGCTCGTGACGAGCGGGGTTCCACAGGGGTCAGTCCTAGGACCGGTGCTGGTTCTGGTATGTGAATGACATGACCGAAGGAATAGACTTGAAGTGTCTCTGTTTGCAGACGATTTGAAGTTAATGAGAATTCAATCAGAGGAGGACCAGGCAGGACTACAAAGAGATCTGGACAAGCTACAAGCCTGGTGTAACAACTGGCTCCGGAGTTCAACCCCGCCTTGTGCAAAGTCATGAAGATAGGGGAAGGGCAAAGACCGCAGACAGAATACAGCCTTGGGGGGCCAAAAGTACAAACTCTCTCAAAGAAAAGGTTAATGGAGTGAGTATAATACTCGAACATATCTCCTGAGGTGCACATCAACCAAATAACTGCTGCAGCATATGGACGACTAGCAAACCTAGGAATAGCATTCTGACATCTCAGTAAAACGTTCAGGACTCTGTACACCGTGTACGTCAGGCCTATTTTGGAGTATGAGCACCCGTTTGGAACCCATATCTGGGGAAGCAAAGGTTTGCAACGAGATTAGTCCTGAGCTAAGGGTAAGTTCTACGAAGAGAGGTTAAGGGAAATTGATCTGACGACACTGAAAGACAGGAGGGACAGGAGGGACGTGATAACAACATATAAAATACTGAGAGAAATGGACAAGGTGGACAGAGATAAGATGTTCCAGAGATGGGACACAGCAACAAGGGATAACAATTGGAAGCTGAAGACTCATATGTCACAGAGATGTTAGGAAGTATTTCTTCAGACAAAGAGGTGTAAGAAAGTGGGATAGTCTGGAAAGTGATGTAGTGGAGGCAGGATCCATACATTGCTTTAAGAAGAGGTATGATATAGCTCACGGAGCAGGGAGTGAGTGACCTAGTAGCAACCAGTTAAGAGGCGGGGCCAGGAGCTATGAATCGACCCCTGCAACCACAATTAGGTGAGTACAGTTAGGTGAGTACACACACAAAGTTAAGCTGATCTGAAAGGAGCAAAGATGCTGATGGTAGAACACGGGTATGGTAGAACACGGGTATGGCAGAACACGGGTATGGTAGAACACGGGTATGGTAGAACACGGGTATGGTAGAACACGGGTATGGTAGAACACGGGTATGGTAGAACACGGGTATGGTAGAACACGGGTATGATAGAACACGGGTATGGTAGAACACGGGTATGGTAGAACACGGGTATGGTAGAACACGGGTATGGTAGAACACGGGTATGGTAGAACACGGGTATGGTAGAACACGGGTATGGTAGAAACACGGTATGGTAGAACACGGGTATGGTAGAGAACACGGGTATGGTAGAACACGGGTATGGTAGAACATTCGGGTATGGTAGAACAGGGGTATGGTAGAACACGGGGGTAGAACAGGGTATGGTAGAACAGGGGATTAGAACACGGGTAGGGAACGGGGGAAAGGGGTGAACACGGGTGGGTAGAACAGGGATGGTAGAACACGGGTAGGTGAACAGGGTTGGCAAAACCCGGTATGGAAAAAACGGGTGGAGAACACGGATATGACAGAACAGGGTAGACAGAACAGGGAAAGACAGAACACGGATAGAAAAAAAAGGGATAAGAACAAGGGTATAAAAAAAACGGGTATGACAGAACAAGGGTATGACATAAAAGGGGTATGACAGAAAAGGGTATGAAGAAAAAAAAGGGGAAGAAAAGGGGGGGAAGAAAAGGGGTAGACAGAACAAGGGTAGACAGAAAACGGGATGACAGAACACGGGAAAAGAACACGTGTCAGTTCTAGCAAACTGACCAGTCAATAAGCGATGTTTATTGGTTTCTAAACAACAATAAAAAAATTTTTGTTTTGATTTGATCCAAAGAAAAAACCCTAACACCCCATTAATTTACGCTAACTTTTCAGACGGAAGGAGGGCCCACGCAAGTGCATAATTAAAAAAAAAGTATTTTATGGCTATTGAGGAACCTTCCCAAATCTTTGTGCCAATCCTCCACTCCCGCCCCCCACTCCAATCCTTTAATCCAATCCTCTACCCAGTCCTCCACTACAATCCTCCACTCCAGTCCCACTAAATCCTTTACCCATTCCTCCACCCAATCCTCAACTCCTACCTCCACTTCACCTCACTCCAATCCTCCACTAAAGGTCCACTCCAACCCCCACTACAATCCTCCAATCCAATCCTCCACATAATGCCCCCACTAATCCTTCACTCTAACCCTTCACTCCAAAACCACCCAAACCCCCCAACCAAACCCCCCACTCCAATCTTCATCACAACCCCTTTCTCTAATCCTCCTTCCAATGCCCACCCAACCTCCAATCCAATCCTCCACCACATCCCCCACCCAATCCTAAAAACCCCAAACCTTCAATCCAGTCTTCCACTTCAATCTTTCACTTCAATCATCCACTCCAGTCCTCCACTCCCAACCTCCACACCCAAACCTCCAATCTAATCCTCCACCCAGTCCTTTTCTTAATCCCCCTCCAATCCTAAAAACCAACCTTCCACTCCAATCCTCTTTTTTCCCAAACCTCACTCCAATCCTCCACTCCCAAACATCCACTTCAATCTTTCACCCAGTCCCCACAAATCCTCCACTTAACCTCCCCCCAACCTCCACTCTAATCCCCCACTCCAACCTCTACTCCCAAACCTCCACCCAATCCTCCACTCCAACCTCCACTCCAATCCCTGCCAATCCTCCACTGCAACCCCCCAATCCTCCACTACAATCCCTCTAATCTCCACCCAATCATCCACTCCAATCCTTCACGCCAATCCTAAAAAACCCCTCCTTCCAACCTCCACTCCAACCTCCACTACAATCCCTACTCTATTCCTCCACTCAAATCCTCCACTCCAATCCCCCCTCCAATTCCCCCCCTACAATCTTCCACTCCAATCCTCCACTACAACCTTTTCTCCAATCCTCCACTACAATCCTTTACTCCAATCCTCCATACAATCCTCCACTACAATCCTCCCCCCCAATCCCCCACTACAATCCTCCCCAACCTTTTAAACCCCCCCTCCACTCAACTCCACTCCAGTCCTCCACCCAGCCGTCCACCCAACCTCCATTCCAATGCTTCACTCAAATTCTCGCTCAATCCTCCACTGCAATCGTCCTCTCCACCCCCACTACAACCCCCTCTCTAATCCTCCACCCAATCCTAACCTCGAGCCCTCCACTCCAATCCTCCACTACAATTTCTATTTCCCAAACCTCAACTCCAACCCTTTACTCCAATCCTCCGCTAATCCTCCGCTCAATCCTCCACTGCAACGTCCCCCAACCTCCACTCAACCCCCCTCTAATCCTTCAGCCAATCCTCAATCCAACCCCTCCAATCCTCCACTACAACCCCACTCTATTCCTTCACTTCAATCCTCCACTACAATCGTTCACCCAATCCTCCATCTAATCCTCCACTACAAACTTCCACTGCAACCTCCACCCACTCCCCTACAACCCTTAACTCCAATCCTCCACTTAAACCTTACTTTGTCCTCCCCTACAACCCCCCCACTCCAACATCCACTACAACTTCCATATAATCATTTACTCCGTCCTCTATCAATCCTCCACTCCTTCAATCCAACTCCAATCCCCCACTCCAATCCTCCACTACAATCCTCCACTGCAATCCCCCACTTCAACTTCCGCTACAACCTTTTCTCCAGTCCTCACTACAACCCCCCCAACCAATCCCTCTGCTACAATCCTTTAAATCCCAAACCTCCACTCCATTCCTCCTCCCTTTTCTCCAACCTTACTCAACCCCCACTCCAATCCTTCCCACAACCCTTTTCCCCAACCTCCGCCCAAACATTTACCCAACCTCCAGTACAATTACTCCAGTCCCCACTACAATCTTCCACTTCAATCCTCCCCTACAATCCTCCGCCAATCCTCCACTATAACCCTTCAAACATTATATAAAAGTCACTGCAATTTCTGTTTCAGTAACTGAAGGCGGCTGAGGGGGGCTGGGGGAGCGAGGGGGGCTTAGGGGGGCGGGGGGGAGCTGAGGGCGGCTTAGGGGTGGGGCGGCTGGGGGGGCGGGGGGCGGCTGGGGCACGGGGGGCAGTTGAGGGCAACTGAGGGTGGCTAAAGGCGGCTGAGGGAGGCTGAGAGGGGGGGGGAGGCAGCTGAGGCAGCTGAGGGCACGAAACCGAAGGCAGCTGAGACGGCTGAAGCAACCGAAAACAGCTGAGATCGGCTGAGGCAGCTGAAGGTGGCTGAGGAAACGGGGGGGTGGCGGGGGAGGCTGAGGGGGGTTTGGGGGGGGACTGAGACAGCTGAGGGCGGCGGGGGCGGCTAAGAAGCCGAGGGCGGCCGAAGGCAGCTGAGGACGGCTGAGGCAGCTGAGGGGGGCTTGGCGGCTGAGGCAACGAAGGCGGTTGAGGCAGCTGAGGGTGGCTGGGGGCGGCTAAGGCAGCTGAGGGCGGCTGGGCCAGCTGAGGGTGGCGGGGGGCAGTTGGGGCAGCTGAGGGCGACTGAGGCAGCTGGGGTGTGGCTGGGGCGGCTGAGGCAGCTGAGGGCGGCTGAAAGCAGCTGAGGCAGCTGTGGGCGACGGGGGGGCGGCGGGAAGGCGACGGGAGGCAGCTGAGGGCAACTGAGGGTGGCTAAAGGCAGCTAAAGGGGAGGCTGAGAGCGGCTGGGGGGCAGCTGATGGCAGCTGAAGGCGGCGGGAGGGAGTTTGGGGCGACGGGAAGGCGGCTGAGGTAACTGAGGGAAA
>WNWK01028242.1:0-25573 GCA_009830355.1 Cherax destructor | reverse complement strand
ATAAACACATAAATTTATTGTGAAATGTTTGAAAGAGCGCGCTGGGTATTGTTCACTCAAATGTAAACAACGCTAGACTGGCGTCCTGCGCGGCGAGGCACACAAGCGCAGGCAGGCGGACAGGTCTGGTACGGATCGCTACTCGAGTAAAACTGCTACAAAAGAAACATATTGACCTTAAAAAGCAATCATTACACGAAAAAATCGTTATTCGGACAGATCGTTACTCGGGGGTCTACTGTATGTAATAGTGATTTAAATGTTCATTTATCCAGTCATTTTATTTAGTTCTCATTGTTTTGTGTATGTAAAACTGTAGTTAATTTTTAAAAAAAATATTTTTTGTTAATATTTTTGGGTGTCTGGAACGGATTAATTGTATTTACATTAATTCTTATGAGAAATATTATTTCGGTTTTCGGCCTTTTCGGATTTAGGCCGACCTTCTGGAACAGATTACGGCTGATAATCGAGGGTCCACTGTATTCAGTATAGAGCTTTGTGAAGAAAATAGAGCAAGCCTTAATGCTGGGTCACATATGATGGAGATGGATCATGCCTTTGGTGTAAACAAAGCAACAATTTCTAAAATCAGAAAGAATAAGATAAAGAAAGCAGTTTGTGTGGTAAGCAGTCCTGATTGACATGCTGAAGTTACTGAATGTGTGGATTGAGTAGAAAAAGAAAACTGCACTGATTAATTGCCTTATAAAGACCAATTGTACTCTGAAATATTGTGAGCCATTTTAATGCATGTAATCAGCTGCATAGTATCAAATTTAGTAGGAAAAATTGTTTGGTGATCATGCTGCTGCTAAAAAGTTCCCTGCCCAGCTGGATGAAATTATTTCCAAGGGTGGATACAACCCTGAGCAGATAGTTGATGCTGACAAGGAAAGCATATTTTAAAAGATGCCTTGTAGAACTTGCATCAATAAACAAGAGAAAAATGAACCTGGATTCAAGGTAGCCAACAATAGTTTGAGTTAACTTCTGTGCATTTATGGATCAGGCGATTTCAGGTGCAAGTCTATAGTTATTAATTATTTGCAGAATCTCAATGCTTTAAAATGTAAAGCCAAAATCACTTGGCCTTTCATGTGGCAGTCTAACAAGAAAGCATGGATAAGTCAAACCTGTTTGTTGAGCAATTCAACCATTTCAATTCCATCCATCAAGATATATATCTATTCCAAAAAAACCTCTCATTCATTATTTCTGATCATTCCTGTAGGCATCCTCAACACTTGCAATCCATCCACCCAAATGAAGTCTAAGTTCTATCTGTCTGCCCGAAATGCTGTGGATAATAGTGACTTTCAATTTGTTAGTTAACATAAAGGATATACAGTGGAACCCCGGTTTTCGTATTTAATCCGTTACAGAAGGTTGCTCGAAATGCAAAATGCTCCAAAACCGAAGTAATATTTCCCATAAGAAATAATGCAAATCCAATTAATCCGTTCCAGACACCCAAAAACATTCACAAAAAATTCATTTTTTACAGAATAAATATAGTTTTACATACACAAAACAATGATAAATAAATAGTATAAACATTACATACCTTTAACCCTTTCGGGGTTTTGGTCATACTAGTACATCTTACGCACTGGGGTTATTGACATACTAGTACGCCTAAATTCTAGCGCCCTCAAATCAAGCAGAAACAGGCCGTTAGGCCTAGATGTGATAGAATGGGTCTGTGCGGTCAGTGTGCGCAGTATAAAAAAATTCCTGCACCACACAGTGCATAATGAGGAAAAAAAAACTCTGACCGTGTTTTTGGTTTAAAACAGCGACTTTGCAGTCTATTTTCGTATGGTATTTATTGTTGTATTCTCGTTTTCTTGTTCTCATTTGATAGAATGGAAGATATATTACAGAAATAGAGATGATTTTGATTGGTTTGACAATAACAAGTACCTTGAAATTGAGCTCAAAGTAGCAAAAAAGTTCGATTTTTGACGATGTTCAAGAGTAAACAAATCACACCATGCGTCCAATACACATCAACTGGCGAGTCTAATATTCATGCACAAGTGCTCTGATATTATTTATACCATTTTTACAATGATGCAGTTGTATACATAATAAATCTTCTATTTTTTTGTGAGAATAAAAATTCAAAATAGAAAGCAAAAGTAATGTAAGAGGGGCCTGGAGACATGACTAATGAACAGAGAAGATGTTATTTTAGTGCCAGGAATGTCTGTCTTGTTTATTATGGATCCTATTTTGAGATTGGCATCGTTTGAAATTTGTGTGAAATTGGCCAAATTGCCATTTTCTGACCACAATTTTGGGTAGTTGAAATTGGTAAATAGGCGGTTTCTTGTACTCAATCGATAGAAGAAATGGAGTTCTAGCGAAATAGCTATAATTTTAGTAGACTGAAACATTGTAATGTGCCGAAAATAGGGCTAAAAGTGGGCGAAATCGCGGATGCGTAAGTGTCATGGCTAACGCTAACTTCGCGAAAGCATAATTCCGTTAGTTTTCAATCAAATTTCATAATTTTTGTGGCGTTATGATCGGAAAAAGATTCTCTATCATTCCATAAGAAAAAATAATTTTTTTTTTTTTTAAATTCGTGGACCCTGAGAACGAGTTTCAGAGAACCCCCCTTGGACCCCCAAAGGGTTAATGAAGACTCTTGTTGGCATATTGAAGAAGGTGAGGAGGGGAGAAGAAGTTATTGTCTGTGTGGAAAAATTTCTCCAGGAGGGAGGAAGTATCAGCCTCTTTCAGCCCTTTCAGCCCTGATGGATGACCCTCTCAGAAAGGGCAATGGCGTCTTGTTTGCTTCCGCATCAACACTAAATGGAAGCAGACCAGAGTGAGTCATAGTGTTATCTATGCCCAGACAACAAGAAATTAAGCATTCTGCATTGCTTCCTGTAGAAGTTTGGCAAGCAAAGGAAACATGCTTGATCGACACTTCTTTTGTGTGTCGGAAGAAGCCAGAGCAAGCTGAGGCCAGCGGAGAGCACCGCAGGTCAGATTTCTTTAAACCCTTCCAGGGGAAACATTAATGCCAGGATAACGAACAAAGAACACTGATCTGTGCATTTTTGTGCATAAAGGACAATCCACATTCACGGTATATTACAGCAAAGTGTGCGCAGCTTCCTGTAGTTACATTGCTGTGAATTTAAAACAATTGGAAGACATTAATGTACCGAGTGTATTGAGAACTATCTTTATAGAATAGTGCACCAAGACACCTATTCTTCAATCAAGTCAATGATACCTGTTGAAAGGTGCATCCAACACCTTAGCTCACACTACAAGAGCAAGGTAGGTTTTGAATTTACTTGTTATGCAGGGGACTGCGCAGTTCTTGTGTCACAAGGGGTTCAAAATCACCCTATAGTCGGCAGTGAGTTGTGGGCTTTTGAGCCCAACACAAGTGAGTATAAGGCCCTTGTCAGTATTCAGTTATTCAATGAAATACTGACACAACACCCCTTAGGGGTAATTATACTCATACTTACTTGTTCCCTACAGCCACATGGTCGTAGAACAACTGTCTCACATCGGAGATGTCTACCATCGGAGGCTGCGATTAGGCAGACAGCAACAAAGCTAAGTATCCTCATTACTGATACCTAGTTTTTATGTTTGCTCTACAAATTTATTTAACCATAGTTTTGGTGAGATAAATTATACACAGTCTGGAAGGGAAATCCCCCTCCATAAAGACTTCAGGTATCAAACCCCTTTCTGGGGTTACTTCTCTTCTTTGTCTTTTACAACACAATAAGTGTCAGGGGCCCAAGACTGTTCAACTGCCTCCCAGCATACATCAGGGGGATTACCAATAGACCCCTGGCTGTCTTCAATCAGGCACTGGACAGGCACCTAAAGTCAGTACCTGACCAGCCAGGCTGTGGTTCGTATGTTGGATCACATGCGGCCAGCAGTAACAGCCTGGTTGATCAGGCCCTGATCCACCATGAGACCTTGTCACAGACTGAGCTGCGGGGGCGTTGACCCCCGGAATTCTCTCCAGATATACTCCATGTATACTGGCACTGGACATGTCCAAACATATCAATTCAAGTTTGCATTGATAAGTTTGCAAGTGTAACTTAGCTGCATTTAGTCTCGTGACTAAAAAACCATCCTTGTAGCTCTTAAGTACCTTCTTGGAAAAAAAAAAGATGTACAGGAGGGCTGCTTATACAGCAGGTTAGGTTCCGGGCTACAGCTGTAAAGCGAAAATTGCTGCAAAGTGAATCGTTGCCTTTTTTCATTTTCAAATGCATATAAAAGCCTCATAACATGTTTACACTATTATATATTAGGTGAGCAATAGAGCTAGGCCTAAAAAATGCACATAAAAGCCTCATAACATGTTTACATTATCATATTAGGTGAGCAATTGAGCCAGGCCTAAAAAACGCATATACATTACACTAATTATTTACATTAAAATATTTTTGTCCTTAGCTTATAGTGAGTGGCGAGTATATTTAATGTATGAAGTCTGAATAAATGAATTAAAAACCAATGTACATTAGTGAAACACTGTAAAGCGAAGCGCTGTAAAGCGAAGTGCTGTAAAGCGAGGCCCTCCTGTAGTTTGAAACATGATTTATTTTTGACATACAGTGGACCCCCAGAAATCGAACAGCTCCCAACTCGAACTATTATGTAAGTGCTTTTGTAAGAGTATTTTTGGGGGTCTGAAACGGACTAATCTAATTTACATTTGTCCTTATGGGAACAAATTCGTTCGGTAACGGCACTAGAACAGCATTCTGGAATGAATTATGTTCGATTTCAGGGTGTCCATTGTACTTTATATATTGGTTATGCTGTGATTTAATTTTTTTTTTTTTGAGCAAGCAAGTGCTACAGTATTCTGACAAATTCTGTTTGGAAAATGTTGCATTAAATGTTAAAGATTGGAATCATGTCAATATACAGGAGGCCCTCCACATTCATGAGTTCCACTTTCATAAGCTTCAAACATTCGTGAATGCCCAGCCGCCTATTATCGGCAGTGACGCTGGCAGTAAAGAGTTAGAATCCATACACTAGACTCATCATGCCATGCAGTTACACTCCATATAATCACATCCATTCAACTGTCATCAGTAACTGCATGGCTATCATCACCATCATCACTGTCATTGTCATCATCATCACAAGTCATCAGAGTTCATCTGCCTAACCTTACGAGTGGTGAGTGTTTTGTTTGTTCATTATCTGTTATTAAACCATAACATGTACAGTGGACCCCCGGTTTTCGTAATTAATCTGTTCCAGAGGGCGCTACTAAAACCGAATATTACTAAATCCGAATCTATTTTCCCCATAAGAAATAATGGAAATTCAATTAATCCGTTCCAGACACCCAAAAGTATTAAAATAAATATTGTTTCAACATTAAATTACACAGAAAAGAATGAGATACAGTGGAACCCCGGTTAACGAACACCCCGGAAATCGTGCAATTATGTAAAAAGTATAATATTGTAAGTGCTTGTGGAAGTGTATTTTTGGGGATCTGAAATAGACTAACCTAAATGACATTTTTTCTTAAGGAAGTAAATTCGTTCGGTAATGGCACTTGAGCAGGCTTCTGCAATGAATTTTTTTCGTTAACCAGGGTTCCACTGTATAAAGTACATAAAACAGTAATAACTTGACACTTACCTTTATTGAAGAGTTGTTGATGTGTGGAAGATGGAAGGAGGGGAGAGGAAGGAGTAGTTGCTAGTGTTTGGAAGGGGAATCCCCTTCCATTAACACTTCAGGTACCAAGTCCTTTTCCTGGGTTACTTCCCTATTTTGTTTTTTAATGCCACTACGACCAGCTTGAGAGTCACTGGACCCCTCTCTCACAAAAAATCTGTCCAGGGAGCTCTGTGTCTGCCGTTTCTTTAAAACGTCCCTGAAATGGGACACCACACTGTCATTGTACAAGTTGCCAGCACGGCCTGCAACAGCTTTGTTTAGGGTGAAAATCAACCATAAATCTTTGTACATCAGTCCATTTGGCACAAATCTCCTTGATCTTTGAAGAAGGCAACGACTTCCATCTCTCTTCCTCCTCCTCTGCAGCAATTTCCTGAAATGTGGTCTGTTGCCATTGCAGATGAAGCTCTTGCAGATCTGCAGTGGTTAGCTCTTCATTGTGGTCCTCCACCAACTCTTCCACATCCTCGCTAGTACCTTCCAACCCCATGGACTTCCCCAGTGCCACAATTTGTTCCACAACAGGCTCAGGGTCCTGTGGCTCAGCCCCAAAACCTTCAAAATTCCTCTCTGGGATGACACAGTCTGGCCACAATTTTCTCCAAGCAGAGTTCAAAGTCCTGGAGCACACATCCACCCAAGCCTTCCCTATATGGTTTATGCAATGGAGGATATTGAAGTGATCTTTCCAAAACTCTTTTAGGGTCAATTGAGTGTCTGAGGTTATGTCAAAGCATCTTTGAAACATTGCTTTGGTGTAGAGTTTTTTGAAGTTTGAAATGACCTGCTGGTCCATGGGCTGGAGGAGAGGAGTGGTATTAGGGGGCAAGAACTTCACTGTGATGAACTTAAAGTCCTCCACAATTTGCTCTTCCAAGTCTCGAGGATGAGAAGGAGCATAGTCCATTACCAGGAGGCACTTGAGGTTCAATTTACAGTGGTACCCGACTTACGATATTTTTTCATTCCAGAATGCTGTTCAAGTGCCATTACCAAACGAATTTATCTCCATAAGAAATGATGTAAAATAGACTAGTCCTTTTAGACCCCCAAAATTACACTTACAAAAGCATTTAAAAAAATCAACTTACATAAAAGGGTGTGTTTGGGGACCATCGTAAGTCGGGGTACCACTGTATTTTCCAGGAGATATTTCTTCACACTGGGGCCAAACACTTCATTGAACCAATCACGGAAAATTTCCCTCGTGACCCATGCCTGAGTGTTAGCCTTCCACATCACACACAAATTAGCCTTGGCAACACTGTATTTCTTGAACACTCTAGGATTTTCAGAGTGATACATGAGTAAAGGCTTCACTTTGAAATCCCCACTAGCATTACTACACAACATTAGAGTTAGCCTGTCTTTCATAGGCTTGTGTCCTGACAGTGCCTTTTCCTCCTGTGTAATGTAGGTCCTGTTTGGCATTTTCTTCCAAAACAGGCCTGTTTCATCACAATTAAACACTTGTTGGGGTTTAAATCCTTCAGCCTCTACACAGCTTTTAAATTCATGCACATATTTTTCAGCCGCACATTTGTCTGAACTGGCTGCCTCACCATGCCTTATCACACTGTGTATGCCACTACGCTTCTTAAATCTGTCAAACCAGCCTTTGACAGATTCGCTCACTTCAGCACTCATTGCAGGCATTTTCTTGACGAGATCATCATGCAACTGCCTTGCTTTTTCAGATATTATTGCCTGCGTAACACTATCTCCTGCTAATTCTTTTTTGTTGATCCACACCAACAACAAAGTTTCCACATCTTCCAGTATTTGCGATCTCTGTTTTGTGATCATATTTGCACCTTTCGCAACAACAGCTTCCTTGATTTCATTTCCTTTGGCCACGATGGAAGCGATGGTTGTATAGGCTTTGCCATACAGCCTGGCCAGCTCAGCGGCACGTACTCCACTTTCATATTTAGCAATGATCTCTTTTTTCAGTTCTACCGTATTTCTGAGCCTCTTTACCACAGGGCTGGCACTAGGAGGTTTCTTTGGGCCCATGGTGGCTTATTTAGCAGTTGCAAGCACTAAAAACAATGGAATAATAACAAAATGTATGGTATGAATGCGTGGGTGACCGTCACTCACTGGTTAACAATGGCACACTGACCCTGAATGGAGTGTTGGGCTGTGCAGGCCACGCGTACGCGTCCGGGACGAATTACTCAATCCAAGCGGATCTACGATCACTGAACCAATATTTTTATGAAAAAAATTTACTAATTCCGAATTTTACGAACTCCAATGACTACTAAAACCGGGGGTCCACTGTACATACAGATCAAGTACGTACGAGTTTACATAAGAACGTAAGAAAGGAAGAACACTGCAGCAGGCCTGTTGGCCCATACTAGGCAGGTCCTTCACAATCCATCCCACTAACAGAATATTTGCTCAACCCAATTTTCAATGCTACCCAAGAAATAAGCTTGACAATTCTACCCACTCATGCACGAGTGGGTAGAATTGTCAAGCTATTTCTTGGTAGCATGAATGGTGAGCAAATATTCTGTTAGTGGGACGGATTGTGAAGGACTTGCCTAGTATGGGCCAACAGGCCTGCTGCAGTGTTCCAATACAGCCTCTCCTCACTTAGCGACATAGTCGTTTACCGATGCCTTGGACTTACGACAGGCTCTCTGACCAGTATTCATACCTAAATACAGTGGACCCTCAGTTTTCATACAGCTCCCAACTTGAACAATTATGTAAGTGCATTTTTGTAAGTGCTTTTGCAATTGTATTTTTGGGGGTCTGAAACGACTAATCTAATTTACATTCGTCCTTATGGGAACAAATTCGTTCGGTAACGGTACTCGAACAGCATTCTGGAAAGAATTATCGATGAAAACCAAGGGTCCACTGTAATGTATATTAAGAGCTGAATTATTTCCTCTAATCTGTATATTTTAATATACAGTACACTACTGTATAAACATTTAAAAATATACCAGAAATGTTATAAATGGTGCAAAGGTGACATTAACACAATATCAAAGATGGTTGACACAAACTCACTAATATTATAGTATCCTCCTCACTTAGTGACAAATTCGTTTAGCAACATGGTCTTAAGAACAGAACTCCATCATTAAGTGAGGAGAGGCTGTATATTAAAGCTGATTTCCTCTATTCTGTTCATTTCAATATACAGCCTCTCCTCACTTAGCGGCATAGTCGTTTACCAACGCCTCGGACTTACAACGGGCTCTCTGACCATTATTCATACCTAAATAATGTATATTACAGCTGATTTCCTCTATTCTGTTTATTTCAGTATACAGTACACTACTGTATAAACATTTAAAAATATACCAGAAATGTTATAAATGGTGCAAAGGTGACATTAAAACAATATCAAAGATGGTTGACGCAAACTCACTATCATTATAGCATGCTCCTCACTTAGCGACGAATTCATTTAACGGCGTGGTCTCAGGAACAGAACTCAGTCGTTAAGTGAGGAGAGGCTGTATATAATTTTTCATGCATTTTAACGCTAAATATTAAGAAAAATATAATTTAATAATTTTGTAACATAAATATTTACGTAAACTCGGCAAAATTTCCATATAAAATATAATATTGTATAAATTTTTTAGTGCTGTAGCGACCGTAGAGGAAAGCACGGTTTGGAATGGTGAAATACCCCTGTACTCAGAGGCGTAAGGTTTGAAAGTAGCCAATCCAACAGCTTTATTCATTTCTTCTTGCTGCTGATTGGCTGCTGGCCTGTGACGTATATCCGGCAGATGAAGCAAAGCATTCGCGCATCATAACTGTTTACCGTGTGTAGCTATCTCGAGTGTTTGTCCGACTGTTCTGGCTTTTTTTGGTTTGTGCTTGTTTAAGTAATAAGACGCCACCCAAATGCCCAGCACTTTCTAAGACTTCTGGCAATGAACCTAAGCTCCAGAGGAAGTTTAAGACACTCCAGGAGGTTGAACTTCTGGATTTGCTCCATGAAAAGAAAAGCTATGCAGCAGTAGCATGCCATTATGGCTTAAACGAGAGCTTTGCTTTGCTGTGCAGTCATTATCTTCATTACCTTCATTGTACTGTACAGCTAATTCATCGTAATCATCTTCAATCGGTATCATTCGTTATTGGTGAGTACCTGTACATTTAACTTTACTTTTACCAAATTAAATTATTACCATATATTTACCGTATATATACCAAAGAAAACGGGGTTGCATGAATTACAGTACTCTTGTACTCCTTGTAACTCATCTAATGACCATATAAACTGTTACTGCAACACAAATAATTGATTTGATTTGTTTGATCTGATTTAATAAATTGCATTACTACAAATAATAAATTATTATGTTGATATATATTATAAAACTGTAATGCTTCAAAATTGTAAAACTATTATGTTTCAAAATTGTTATGTTCAAATTTCATAGCTTAAATACTCAACTATACTTATATTGTAAATTGTTTACTATAATTTTTACCATTTACTAGTTGTAAGTTAATTTTAAGTTTGCACACAATGCTCTGCATATAAGGGGCTTTTGGCATGTACACCTCATTCCTATAACTCATTGTACATCTTTGTATCATGTCACAATAAACTATTATTATTATTATTAATATTATTATTATTAATATTATTATTATTAATATTATTATTATTATTATTACAGTGGTACACCGAGTTTCGGCCATAATTCATTCCAGAAGGCTGTTCGAGTGCCGTTGCCAAACGAATTTGTTCCCATAAGGAATAATGTAAATTAGATTACTCCATTTC
This sequence comes from Cherax destructor, assembly GCA_009830355.1. Taxonomy (NCBI): domain Eukaryota; kingdom Metazoa; phylum Arthropoda; class Malacostraca; order Decapoda; family Parastacidae; genus Cherax; species Cherax destructor. The sequence continues at coordinate 15,087 of WNWK01028242.1, read as the reverse complement.
AGACCCCCAAAAATACACTTACAAAAGCACTTACAATAATACACTTACATAATTGTTCGAGTTGGGAGATGTATGAAACTCGGGGTACCACTGCATATCAAAGAAAACGGGCATGCATGAATTACAGTACATATGGGATAACAGCAGTATTTTATATTCAAGCACTGCGGGAGACATAGCAGTACAGTACTGAATACGGGTTTATCTTTACATTCTTTTTTTTTTTTTTAATGGTGATGTGTGAAGCTGAGTTTGAAATTAATTATTTATGAAAGGAGAGAGTTGGACGAGATGGTTTTGTTTGACATTGTATTGCTGGTTCAGTTACGTGATTTTAACAAGAGCTCTGAATCAATTGGCAGAAAGGTCTTTCGATGATTCAGGTAATGAATTTCAGATCTTAAGAGCCTTTTATGTGCATTAAGTTTTTGTATAGATCAACTTGGACATGGGGAATGTCAAAGGGGGTTTTGTGTCTTGCATTATGCCTATGTGTTCTGTTGTAGCTATCAAGAAAGTTTCAGTGGAGGGTTTATGTTGGAATTTAATGTTCTATATATATAGTAGGCACAATAGTACAAGTGCATATTTTGTATGTTAAGTAAATTCAAGCTTTTGAAGAGTGGGGGAGTATGTTGTCTGACACCAGAAGGGGTGATAGTCCACACAGCGGCTTTTTGTTGGGTTACTAATGGTTTTAGGTGATTAGGTGTAGTGGATCCCCTGGCACAAATACCCTAGGTGAGGTAAGGGTAGATGAGTGTGTTTACCTGAAGAGAGTTCCGGGGGTCAATGCCCCCACGGCCCGGTCTGTGACCAGGCCAAATGGTGGATTAGGGCCTCATTAACCAGGCTGTTACTGCTGACTGCACGCAGTCCAACGTACGACCCACAGCCTAGCTCATCAGGTTCTGACTTTAGGTGCCTGTCCAGTGCCTGCTTGAAGACAGCCAGGGGTCTATTGGTAATCCCCCTTATGTATGCTGGGAGGCAGTTGAACAGTCTTGGGCCCCTGACACTTATTGTGTTGTCTCTCAACGTGTTAGTGGCACCCCTGCTTTTCATTGGGAGGACGTTACATCGTCTGCCGAGTCTTTTGCTTTCGTAGGGAGTGACTCTCGTGTGCAAGTTTGGTACTAATCCCTCTAGGATTTTCCAAGTGTATATAATAATGTATCTCTCCCGCCTGCATTCTAGGGAGTACAGGTTTAGGAATTTCAAGCGTGGTACAATGCATGTAGTGTTGCTCGAGATATGATACATAGTAAATAGTAACGTATTCTGGAGAGGATGTCTACTGCATCGGAGACCTTCCTGGCTATGTGTTGGAAGTGGGTATTAAATTTCATGTTTAGTAGTAGATTCGGTCACTGGTATTGTCTATGTGAGGAGGGGGTCAGTATCTGCATGCATGAGCAAGTGAACACATCCTATTCCTAGAAAGGATTTAAGTTAATTCAAGAGTTTTATAAAGAAACTACTAAGAGATATCCCTCCAAAGTATACAGACACCATAATTTACTAGTCACTAGTAGAACCCAATGGAAACAAGTCACTGACTTTTTTGGGTTATCCTAGGTTCTCTACACATATGCTGCTATGCATGATAATCTATATAACTATTTGTGTATACCTGAATAAAATTACTTACTAACTGGCCACGACCTTCCTCTGACCTTGGTCACCTCTCAAGGTCAAGCAGCCCAGTCCGGTTAGTTGATTGATTTTTTCGGTCTGGTAATTTCTTTCCATATATGTTTATCCATAAATATATTTGTTACTTTGTTTGCATAATACATAAACAACATGGACATAAAACGGCAGTAATGTTGTGTTAATTTAACCAAGGTTATGAATGAACCAGTTTATCTGATTTATCTGGCTCATAACCTTTGTTAAATTAACGTTGATTCAACATTAAATAGCGACGCAAATGCAGTTATGTGGAACATTTAATGACAACGTTTCGCCCAAAAAGATGAAAGTAACATCATGAATAATGAGTAAATATAACTCCATTTGTTTCTCTTAACATAGTAAGTTTATTCAGGAACATCAAGTACGATTACCCATATCTACAAGTTAAAATTCTTGTGCGTTCAAAAAAATATTCTGCATATACATATTCTGTTAAAACAGCACGAAAAATGTTTAAAAAATGGCACTTATTTACAAAAAAAAATATCTTAGCTATGTGTACTTACGACTCGTCAGTTGTCATTGCACACAGTGTAATCCTCGTACAATAAATTTACACTCATTACTCGTACCAAGTAATTAATTTTATATATATATATATATATATATATATATATATATATATATATATATATATATATATATATATATATATATATATATATATATAACACGAACATAAAAGGTTTTGATGCTAAATATTTAATATATATATATATTATTATATTGTCTGCAACATGTCGTCTGCCAAACGACAATTATTATGACACATCTACGTCATCTGTGTATTTGTAAAACCAACTAGAGAAGTTAATGTTACTCACATTACGCTTCTGTGCCGTGGTTGACATAATGAAGCAGATTGTGTGTATGAAGAGAGAAAGAATAACTATATGAGCAGCACAACACTGACCAACGTCTGCCTCTGGACCAGCTGATAATCCAGTGCTACCACTACCATCACCACCACCACTACTACCACCACCACCACCACTACCACAACCACCACTACCACTACCACCACCACTACCACCACCACCACTACCACCACCACCACCACTACCACAACCACCACTACCACTACCACCACCACTACCACCACCACTACCACCACCACTACCACCACCACTACCACCACCACTACCACCACCACCACCACCACCACCACTACCACCACCACTACCACCACCACTACCACAACCACCACTACCACTACCACCACCACTACCACCACCACTACCACCACCACCACCACTACCACTACCACCACCACTACCACAACCACCACTACCACTACCACCACCACTACCACCACCACTACCACCACCACTACCACCACCACTACCACCACCACTACCACCACCACCACCACCACTACCACTACCACCACCGCCATCACCACCACCGCCATCACCACCACCACTACCACCACCACCACCACCACCACCACTACCACCACCACTACCACCACCACCACCACCACCATCACCACCACCACCACCACCACCACCACCACCACTACCATCACCACCACCACCACTACCACTACCACCATCACCACCACCACCATCACCACCACCATCACCACCACCACCACCACCACCACCATCACCACCACCACTACCACCACTACTACCACCACTAATGGATCCCAATGGAAATAAGTCACTCTGACGTTTTTGGGTTATCCTAGGTTCTCTACACATATGCTGCTATGTATGATGATCTATTATTATTATTATTTTTATTATTATTTTTATTTCATCGCAATTTTACATAGAGATTTACATAGAAGTGCAAGGAGAGCCACTGACATGCCAGGGCATAACGGGCAGCTTAATCTAAAAACTTATGGACTATGTACATAATATTTGATAGATTGATGGGAATTTGATTTGCTTAAACATATGGGCAGATTACAATATGATGATATTTCATTTGGCGAATTATGATATGGTGACACTACATTGCAGCAAGTGTTTAGTAAAAATTGAAATTATTTTTGGGAAAATGACATTGAGTATTTTTTTAAAGTAATTTACAGAATGCATATTTAGTTTATGGTGAGTAGGTGGTAATATTACAATGTTATAATAGTACAAATTGAGATTATCTTATAGGAAAAAAATACTGAGCATTTTTGAAAGTAATACTATTATCGTACATAAAAAATTTAATAAAAATGGAATTATCTTATAGGAGAAATAACAATGAGTATTTTTTGAGTATGAGTATTTAGGTAAGGGTGAGTAGGTGGTTTTTGAGTAGAGTCTTAAAATGATTCTCAGACAAAGTTATTTTTGTATTTTCTGGTAATGAGTTCCAGAATCTGGGGCCCTTTATGTGCATTGAATTTTTACATAGGTTGCTATGGACGCGGGGTACATCAAAATGTGATCTGTTTATTGTGTTATGGTTATGGGTCCTATTAAGGTTGGTGAGGAGAATTTTGATTGGAGGGTTTATATTAGAATGTAGAGTTCTATGTATGTAGTAGGCACAATTATAAGTGTGAATGTTCTTTATGGTGAGTAGCTTTAAGCTTTTGAATATTGGTGGAGTATGCTGTCTAGAGTGGGAATTTGTTATCATTCTGACTGCAGCCTTTTGCTGGGTTATGAGTGGTCTAAGGTGATTTAATGTTGTAGATCCCCATGCACAGATTCCATAAGTGAGATAAGGGTAGATGAATGAGTGGTATAGGGCAAGGAGAGCTGGTTGAGGTACATAGTAGCGTATCTTAGATAATATGCCTACTGTCTTTGAGATTTTCTTGGCAATTTGCTGTATATGTGTTTGGAATTTAAGGCTGCTGTCAATGTGTATACCTAGGAATTTTCCCTCTGTGAGTCTTGTGATGGGTGAACCGTTTAGTGTTATGTTTAGTGGAACATTTTTACCTCTGTTTCCAAACTGTATAAAGTAGGTCTTGGCAGTATTTAGAGTCAGTTTATTGGTCGTCATCCATGTTGATATTTTCTGTAATTCTGCATTAACAGTATTGGCCAGTATGACTGGATTAGGGTGAGAGAAAAGATATGTTGTGTCATCTGCAAATAAAATGGGTTTGAGTAGTTGAGATGCATTAGGTAGGTCATTGATGTAAATGAGAAATAAGAGTGGACCCAGTACACTTCCTTGAGGGACTCTGACTGTAATTTGTTGTGTTGAAGAGTTCGCTCCATTAGTATACACATGTTGGCTTCTGTTACTGAGGTAAAACTTTATGTAGTTGAGCGAGTGCCCTCTTATACCGTAGTGTGCTAGTTTTGTAAGCAGTAAATCATGATCGACTGTATCAAATGCTTTTCGTAGATCAATGAAGATTCCCAGTGGAACTTTCTTCTCAAGTGCGGTGTATATTAACTCCAGCATGTGTATAATGGCATCATTTGTGTTTTTGTTGGTCCTGAATCCGAACTGACTGGGGTTGAGTACATTGTGTGAGATGAGATAGGAATAGATCTGCCTATGAATTAATTTTTCAAAGATTTTTGAGAGGAGTGGTAAATTAGATATTGGTCTATAATTATTTAAGTCTGTTTGATCACCTCCTTTATGGATCGGGGTGACCCTTGCTGTTTTGAGAATTGATGGGAATGTGGAGGTTTCGATGGATTTATTGAAGAGTGTTGCAATAATTGGGGACAGTAACTGTATTTGTGTATACCTGAATAAACTTACTTACTTACTTACCACCATCACCACTACCACCACTACCACCACCACTACCACTACTACCACCACCACTACCACTACTACCACCACCACAACCACTACCACCACCACTACCACTACCACCACCACTACAAACACCACCACCACCACTACCAACACCACCACCACTACCAACACCACCACCACTACCAACACCACCACCACTACCACCACCACTATCACCACCATCATCACCACTACCACTACCACCACCATCACAACTACCACCACCAATACCACCATCACCACTACCACCATCACCACTACCACAACCACCATCACCACTACCACAACCACCATCAACACTACCACCATCACCAGTACCACCACCACCATCGCCACTACCACCACCACCATCACCACTACCACCACCACCATAACTACCACCACCATCATCACTACCAGCACTGGTGGCTAAAGCTCTCGCTTCACACACGGAGGGCCCGGGTTCGATGATTTATTAGTATTAGTAGTAACAGTAATATTAGTAGTAGTAGTAGTAGTAGTATCGGCATTATTATTATTTGTAGTAGTATTCAATATTAATTAATTCAACGTTAGTTAGTTTAATATCTTTATTATGCACCCTATGCAGATCATCGTAGCTTGTATGTTGTCTTGTTCCCAGGATGACCCTCGTAGCTTGTATGTTGCCTTGTTCCCAGGATGACCCTCGTAGCTTGTATGTTGTCTTGTTCCCAGGATGACCCTCGTAGCTTGTATGTTGTCTTGTTCCCAGGATGACCCTCGTAGCTTGTATGTTGTCTTGTTCCCAGGATTACCCTCGTAGCTTGTATGTTGCCTTGTTCCCAGGATGACCCTCGTAGCTTGTATGTTGCCTTGTTCCCAGGATGACCCTCGTAGCTTGTATGTTGTCTTGTTCCCAGGATGACCCTCGTAGCTTGTATGTTGTCTTGTTCCCAGGATGACCCTCGTAGCTTGTATGTTGCCTTGTTCCCAGGATGACCCTCGTAGCTTGTATGTTGCCTTGTTCCCAGGATGACCCTCGTAGCTTGTATGTTGTCTTGTTCCCAGGATGACCCTCGTAGCTTGTATGTTGTCTTGTTCCCAGGATGACTCTCGTAGCTTGTATGTTGTCTTGTTCCCAGGATGACCCTCGTAGCTTGTATGTTGTCTTGTTCCCAGGATGACCCTCGTAGCTTGTATGTTGTCTTGTTCCCAGGATGACCTTCGTAGCTTGTATGTTGTCTTGTTCCCAGGATGACCCTCGTAGCTTGTATGTTGCCTTGTTCCCAGGATGACCCTCGTAGCTTGTATGTTGTCTTGTTCCCAGGATGACCCTCGTAGCTTGTATGTTGTCTTGTTCCCAGGATGACCCTCGTAGCTTGTATGTTGCCTTGTTCCCAGGATGACCCTCGTAGCTTGTATGTTGTCTTGTTCCCAGGATGACTCTCGTAGCTTGTATGTTGTCTTGTTCCCAGGATGACCCTCGTAGCTTGTATGTTGCCTTGTTCCCAGGATGACCCTCGTAGCTTGTATGTTGTCTTGTTCCCAGGATGACCCTCGTAGCTTGTATGTTGTCTTGTTCCCAGGATGACCCTCGTAGCTTGTATGTTGTCTTGTTCCCAGGATGACTCTCGTAGCTTGTATGTTGTCTTGTTCCCAGGATGACTCTCGTAGCTTGTATGTTGTCTTGTTCCCAGGATGACCCTCGTAGCTTGTATGTTGTCTTGTTCCCAGGATGACCCTCGTAGCTTGTATGTTGTCTTGTTCCCAGGATGACCCTCTCCATCTTATTTTGAGAGATTTGTCATCTATTTTTCAGATTTTTTTTTATTAGAACAGAGCATCTTGATGAACAGGATTAATCTATATGACAATGCATAAAACCAGAGTTCGGTTTTATCTGATATCTTTATTATGAACCTCATAGAATATTGTGTATCTTAGCTGGTACAAGCCACTGTGCTTTTATATATCGGAATTTAAATCTAACAATCTCCTTTTTTATACTCTATTAACTAATAATTTACCTGAAAGTTGAGCTACGTTTTCCTTCGTCCGCTTCGTTTTACACTTTAATAAAGCTAACAAAAAAAGTGCAGAAAAAGGGGACCCACAATACTAATAGTGATTTAGTATAATGCAAAGCAAGATAAACCTTTAGATCCTTAGCCTAATAATAAATCTCCTGGTTGCCAGTTTGTTAGCAGAGAACACTGCTAAGGGAATGATGTTCTTATCAGTCATCTCGCCACACTACATTTAAATCTTGAACTTAATTAAAATATCAGAATCTTTCGCCAACTTTAATATAATAAAACTGCATGTACACTGCATAGAAATACACTACAATTATTGTATGCATTTGTGAATTACAACTTTATGTAAATAAAGCAACAAAATTTGCTATTTGGAACAGCAAAATTGAAAGAAAATAAAGCGCGCGATTACTTTGGAGTACCGCACCTCCACTTCTCTGCTCTGTGATTGGCTGCTAATATTGTCAACATGTTGAGGCCAGCAGAAAGCTGCTGTGTCAAGTGTCAGACCACAGGGAAAGCTGACCTTGGCTGCAGGCAGGGTACGTTTACCAGTATAGTTAGTTTAGTTTGATATCTTTATTATGCACCCCATACCCATCTTGTGGGCGATTGTCAAAAGATTACAGTGTTACGGGTATACCCTTGACCAAAATTTTATATGGTGTGTATTTTTATCATAATGGTATATTGGAGATATTTCCGTTATTAGCTAAAACGAAAATGTCTTACTTTATACTATTATTTGATTTAGCTATGTTGTAGGTAGGATGTTACATTTTACTGTGGTGTTCATGTAGTGTGAGAACACTAGTCATACTGCCGGGTACCTGTTTAGGTAGTGGCCGGTCTTCCATCCCTCAGTCACGTGACCTACATGACGTCGTTTCATCAAACATTGACGATCGTCAGTAGGTTCACACATCCACTCATAAGTAAGTAAGTAAGTTTATTCAGGTATACACAAATACATTTACATACATTATCATACATAGCAGCATATGTGTAGAGAACCCAGGATAACCCAAAAAAGTCAGACAGAGTGACTTATTTCCATTGGGGTCCTTTTTATACTTATTTTTTACATTGTAGGATATATATGTCATTATATTATAAAGGATATATGTATACTAGGAATAAGGTAAAAAGAGTTATTTACATATACATGTGTGTTAACTAAAAAAATAAAAAATCATTCTCCTCCCTTTCTGTCGCAACATTCATTAGGTACCTTTTGGTTCTCTTCTTGAACTGGCTCATGCTATGACTGGCTTTGACATGTGCAGGCAGTCTGTTCCATTCCTTTATTGCTGTACAATAAAAGGTGTTTGAAGCCTGGCCACTGACTGTGGGTACTACAAAGTTGTGCTCTCTCTCCCTAGTACTATGACTGCTTTGATTCCCAGCCTTGACAAAATTGGCAGCAAGATATTCTGGACACTGTTTGTGAGCAATTTTATAAACTTGATTTAATTTAAGTTGTTTTACTCTGTCTTCAATATTCAGCATATCCAATTGTTGTAATTCATCCTGGCCTACATGCTCTCTTGGACCCAGGTCCAGGATGAATCTTACCATTTTGTTCTGGGTGATTTGCAGCTTATCTTTCATTTTTTTTTGTCAAGGCAGAGTACCATGAAGAGCAAGCGTAGTCAATATGACATTGTATAAGGGCTAGACATAGGGTCCTGCGAGCGTCAGTAGGTAGACACTGTGCTTGTCTGTAGAGGAACTTCAGTCTGGCATTCGCTTTCTTTACTACACTGTTACCTATCAATTCTCCTGACATGCATGGGTCAAAGGGGATTCCCAGATATTTTACTGAGGAAACTGAAGTGATGGATTCCCCATTACACCGGATATTAAAATTATTTACCCTGCTCAGTTTATATTTCGTGCCAAAGAGTATGGCTTCTGTTTTCCTAGATGTAACGATAGTTTGTTGTCTACTAACCATTTGCTGCAGGACTCCAGTTCCAGTGTTAATACATTAGCTATATCTTGTGGGTCTTTACCTGACACTAACAGAGCACTGTCATCCGCATACAGTAGGAGTTTGCACTTGACACTGATGGGCATATCATTTACATAACACAGGAATAATAAAGGACCCAGAATACTACCTTGGGGAACTCCACATGCTATCGGCAGTGGTTCTGATTCCGTTTTGTTGATTTTGACAATTTGTTTCCTGTTGCTAAGATAGGACTTAAACCAGTCTGTGGAACCTATGCCGATAGCTTGAAGTTTCTTACATAATATATTGTGGTTGACAGTATCAAAGGCCTTTTGCAAGTCTAAAGTTACCATTCCTATGAGGTTCCCTATAGACATTTCAGTTCTCATGTAATCCATCAGATTAATTAGGAGGTGTCGGTTGAGTAAGATCTCCTAAAGCCTGATTGGTAACTATGAAGAATGTTGTTGTCACTAAGATATTTAACTACTTGACAGTATACCGCCCTCTCTAGAATTTTGGATATTACACTGAGTATACTAACAGGCCTATAGTTGCTGACATCAGACCTACTATTTTTCTTGAAGATAGGAGTAACTCTGGCCTCCTTGAACCCCTCTGGCACTGTATTAGTGGTGATGGACAAATTTATTATGTGAGCAATGGGGATTGCCAGTTCAGAGGCACCATCTTTTAGGAATTTAGACGGGATGTTATCTGGGCCGGTGCTCTTAATTGGGTTTAACCTGCTTAGTTCTTTTGCACGAAGTCATGAGATACACTTACTAGTTGACAACTGTTTGAGTTACCCCTTTATTGGTATAGTATGTTTTAAATTTATCAGAGTCTGTGTTAAAGGTATTTGATGCAGCTGGTAGCTTACTTACTAGTGTTGATGCGACAGTTGTGTAGTATGAATTAAAACAATTTGCCACTTTAGTTGTTTCGTGGCATACCTCGTTATCAACATTTAGAACTATGTTAGATCTATCTACGGGTTTATGGCTATACCCCAACTGTTTGAGTTGTTGCCAGAGCTTTCTAGAGTTATTCTTGTACTCTTCGATCTTTGAGCAATAGTGCCTTGCCTTTGCGCCTTTTATAAGCCTCTGCACTCTGTTCCTTACCCTTTGGAATTCATTTAGTGTTGCAATATCCTGTCTGTTTGCCTTAAATCTTTTTATCAACTGGTCTCTGAATTTCATATTATCTAATATCTCAGTAGTCATTCAGGGTTCAGTTCTTCGTTTAATCCTAACCTCTTTAACTGGTGCAATATTATCAAGGATGGCAGTGAACATTGTTTTGAATTTTTCCCAGGCATCATTTACGTCCGTGCAACTTGTTATCACTGACCAGTCACAATTGTGTAGCATATTTACCAGTGTTTCTTTACTGTAGTTTCTAGTTGACCTAACTTTTATTGTCTTGTGTAGGCCTATCCGTTCCTAGTAATTTTCCTGGTACAGTAAATGATGAAATGATCACTAAGGCCTGTGGTAATGACCCTGACTGACTAATGTTCTCAGGGCGGTTACAAAGTATGTGGTCAATTAGGTGGCTGAGAACTGTGTGATCCGGGTTGGTGTATTAATTAGTTGCGTGTAACTATTTAAATCCAGAATTTGCTTATATCTTTTACATAGCCCGTTATTTTGCTGTTGAAAACAGATGTTGAAGTCTCCTAGTATTACTATCTCGTCATTGTTATCAAGTCCTGACAAGACTCGAAAAGTCCTCTAAGAACTGGTCATGGGTGGGAGGGCGATAACTAGTTCCTACTAAGATGGGTTTGGTCTTGGGTAGCAACACTTCAAACCATAGAATCTCCAGTTTATTGTCATTTAAATCAGGTCTTGGATTATAGGCTAAGTCGTTCTTTATGTAGGCACATACCCCACCACCTTTTCTATTCCTATCTAAGCGTTTTATATTGTAACCTTCTATTTTGACCTCGTCGTCAGTCACCGTATCATCCAACCAGGATTCCGAGACGGATATAACTGCCGCTCTAGTTCTGTTAGCTAGAATCCTAATCTCTGCCAATTTTGGAAGAAGTGATCTTGCGTTGACATGAATAAAGTGAAGGCCTGTTTTCCTAAGACAATCATAATTATCAATAAGTGGCAAGGGGTCATTAGCATTAAAAATAGGAAAATGAATGTCATCATTGCTAAAGGGTAACTGTGCCAAAGTGCATTTGTTACAAACAAAGTGAAATCTGGCACCATTACCATAATTGAACACACATCCATTATGCACCCAACCTCATGACCAGAAGTGGGTTCACACATCCACTCCTGACCAGGAGTAGATTCAGTCTTTCACAAGAGTAGTCATACGCTCTTTGGAGTAGGCTTGGGAAGTTATTCCACCTTTAAGAGGGTTTGTTAAGTCCCTAGTATGGTTTGAAAATTGTCTATTCATCCACGACTTACGGTGATAGCTCGTATTAGCAGAGCTTTGCTCAGTATTCTGAATTATTGTCTCAAGAAAATGTATTTGATGTTTCAATTGATATTTTATACTTCTCTGCCTTTATGAAGGCAATAGTCTCAGTTATTTTATTGCGAAACGTTAATGTAAAATATTATTTGTATAAAACCCATGTCATTAAGTATGATTATTGTACAGAAACAAGTAAAGTCATATGTCGACTGTTTTCGAATAAAGTTTATCATGATAGAGATAACTTTACACCATACACTGAATAATTATATGAATTCTTTTATATTAAATTTCTCAAATTTTACTTGCTTGGGTCAATCTCCTAAAAATTACCCTAATAGTATAATGATTTTCTCTAACGAGGAAACAATCAAAGCTTAATTAAATAACTTGTTACGACGGGGCAAAACAGGCTAATAAATGAGGCCCTGATCGTAACACAAGAGGTACATAATGGGTCCAGGGACTGGACCTCAAAGTTTGATAGCTGAGCAAGTTACAAAGGTAATGAACTTAGATGGTCACAATCATGACAAGTTACAAAGGTATTTGCAGATTACAGAGGTATATATAGGGTCCAAAGACTGGGCCCCAAAGTTTTGATAGCTGAACGAGGTACAATGGTAATGAATTCACTAGTTACAAGGTAATGAATCATGTAAGTAAATTTACTTACGTCTGTACATGGTTGCACTCGTGAACAAATTATAAAGCAATGAGCAATCTATTAGTCTACACCCAGCCACAACTGTAATGAGTTATTGGTGCAAATTTTAATTGTTGGGTCACACACACACACATATACATATACACACACACATACATGTATATACATACACACATATATACACACACACACACACACGTGTCAATGCTTTATTTACAGGGAGAAAAGTCAGGGTATTTTTCCAGAATGGTCTGTAATATACCACTGTGGATAAAATACTTTGACATATCTTGAACATATCTGAGTGAGTAGTCTCTGAATTCATTAATTTTATCGCACTCCAGTACATAATGACGCAGGGTGTGACAATAATCCAACTGGCAAAGTTTACATCTTGTTTGGTCTACATCTGGTGGTGGTGATTTAACAAACAAACAACAAACAAACAAACAAATTTTATTTCATTGCAGGTTACATGGGTATCGGAAGTTACAATGTAAATTGAGTGCAAGGAGAGCCACTGACATGCCATGGCATTAGGGGCAGCTTATTCTAGTCCTTAAAAACTATGTACTTAATATTAGAGAAATTTATTGAGTTTATTCTAGTTAAAAATTATTTTCAAAATTACAATATGATGAAATTTTACTGTTTAAATTTTTATATAATGATATTAGATCTTAGATTGTTACAGGTGTTAAGATTCTTGAATGATAATATGGAATTGAGATTATCTTAAGGAAATAACATTGAGCATTTTTGACATTAACTTATAATATGAGTAGGGGTAACATAATAGTAACATATTATTAAAAATTGAGATTATCGTATAGGAAAGTAACAATGAGCATTTTTCAAAGTAGTTTATAGCATGATCATTTAGGTTTGGGTGAGTAGGTGGTTTTGAGTTGAGTCTTAAATTGATTTTCAGACAAGATTATCTTAATATTTACTGGTAATGAATTCCAGATTCTGGGGCCCTTTATGTGCATAGAATTTTTACATAGGTTGATATGAACACGGGGTATATCAAAAGTGATCTGTGTCGTGTTGTGGTCATGGGTCCTATTAAAGTTGGTGAGGAGGTTTTGAGCAGAGGGTTTATATTAGAGTGTAAAGTTTTATATATGTAGTAGGCACAAGAGTAAGTATGAATGTTCTTTACGGTGAGTAGTTTGAGACTTTTGAATATTGGTGGAGTATGCTGTCTAGAGTGGGAATTTGTTATCATTCTGACTGCGGCCTTTTGTTGTGTTATGAGTGGTCTAAGGTGATTTAACGTTGTTGATCCCCATGCACAGATTCCATAGGTGAGATACTTGTAACCCAGCCGGAGGCGGGCGGTAGTGACATCCAAGAGTCTGCTTATTTTGTTGGATGCACCATAGACATGTGGCTCCTCCTGCATGATAGTGATGATAGATGGACTGACTGGTGTCAATCTCCCTGAGTCTTAAGTCAATAAAATTCAGTTGAAGTTCTTTTCGTATTATTGTTCTCAAACTGCTAACTGACAAGCCAAGATTGTAATCTATCCCCTCTTTGAAAGCATAAAACTTAGCCAATTTATCAGTTCTATCATGCATCTGAAGACCAATGTGAGATGGAATCCACAGCATGTGCACTCTGACTCTACTATCCAGAATCCTACCATACCTGTGCCTGGCTTCTGACACGAGCATGCTACAAGTTATACTTGATGAGTTGAGAGCATTTATGGATGACAGAGAATCAGTTACAATTAGAGTGTTAACCTTAGATACATGGACGCATTTGAATGCAAGGAGTATGGCAAACAGTTCTGTCTGAAGGGTAGAGGCCCAGTTATTGATGCGTGCTCAAATTTCTTTAAGAGAGCCATCACTCTGTATGACAACAGCAGCACTACCAGCTGCACCAGTGGATTGGTGAACAGAACCATCAACGTAAATAATTTGTGAGAGTGTGCTGTTTGGCTAAATTATCAGTACAGTTTAAGGCATCATGTTTGGCTTCAAGGCGAAGCTTTGGTTGTGATTTAAGAAGTAGTTTGGGGGGAAATGGAGGGATGGTAGTTTGGAATGGGGTAATATTCCATGGAGCGGAGAAGTGCCGCTGTTGCCTTACTTGCCACAGATCATGTATTGATTCATGCGGAGGTCGGTTCCAGTTTTTTTCGATCCATCTGGAGGGATGTTCACCAGTGCTTTACCAGTGGGTATTGTTTACTCTTCATTTACTACTATGGCATTCCCGAGCTTTTGGAAAAAATAGAGGAATTCCAAGTGTCGGTTTTCTCTTCAATGTTTTTGAGAGCTTAACGTATTTGTAGTCCAGAGTTCATAGATGAAGAAATCTCTAAAATTTATGAAATAGCTAATGATTTAAAATACCCAAGAAACGTAATTGATAAATCTTTTAAAATAGCTAGAAATACTTTTTACAATCCAAAAAGTGTTCTTGGCCCACTATTTCTCATTTAAGAACATAAGAATGGAGGAACACTGCAGAAGGCCTACTGGCCCATACAAGGCAAGTCCATATCAAAACCACCACTACCTAAGAATTTATTCCCATCTCACGACACCAATCAAACCCAGCCCTCCCACTCATATATT
>WNWK01028241.1:0-25573 GCA_009830355.1 Cherax destructor | reverse complement strand
AAAGTTAGGGATAAGATAGGTCCCCTTAAAAATAACTCTGGGCATCTTACTGACAAGGAGAATGATATGTGCTCTATTTTTAATAATTATTTTCTCTCGGTTTACACACAGGAAGACACTAATAATATCGCAGTAATTAATTTTTACAGAGGCCCAGAAGAAGATAAATTATGTAATATCACAGTCACTAGCTAAATGGTTATGAAACAACTAGACCGACTGAAACAAAATAAATCGCCGGGTCCTGATGAGCTTTTTGCAAGGGTTCTTAAGGAATGCAAAATGGAACTCTGTGAACCATTATCTAACATTTTTAATTTATCTCTTCAAACAGGTGTAGTGTCTGATATGTGGAAGATGGCTAATGTAATTCCTATTTTTAAAGCAGGGGACAAGTCACTACCGTCAAATTACCGCCCAATAAGCCTGACCTCAATTAAGAACATAAGAACATAAGAAAGGAGGAACACTGCAACAGGCCTACTGGCCCATACTAGGCAGGTCCATGTCAAAACCAACCCACCAACAAAAATATTTGCCCATCCCATCCCCAGCGGCACCCAAGCAACCTTCACAACCCTCCAAGTCCCGCTCAAATCTAACCCCTCTCTCATATGATTACAGAAGAAAGTAACACTGCAGCAGGCCAACCGGCCCACACTAGGCAGGTCCCCCTCAAACCCTAAACCAATCCCACAAACAAAAACACCTTTCCAACCCAACTTACTAGATTACTAGAGTCAATTATAGCTGATATTATTAGAAGCCATCTAGATAACCATAATTTGATTAATGATACTCAGCATGGATTCACGAGGGGTCGTTCCTGCCTATCTAATTTATTAACCTTCTTCAGTAAAGCTTTTGAAACTGTTGATTACGATAAAGAATTCGATATTGTTTATTTAGACTTTAGTAAAGCTTTTGATAGAGTACCGCACCAGAGACTGTTAAAGAAAGTGGCAGCTCATGGCATTGGGGGAAAAGTGCTCTCATGGATCAAGTCATGGCTCACCAATAGGAAGCAGAGAGTGTGCATAAATGGGGTTAAATCCGAATGGGGACTTGTAACAAGTGGTGTTCCACAGGGATCAATCAGTCTTAGGCCCGTTGTTATTTATAATATATATCAATGACCTTGACGAGGGAATTATTAGTGATATGAGCAAATTCGCCGACGACACGAAGATAGGTAGGATAATTGATTCAAACATAGATGTCATAGAACTTCAGGAAGATTTAGACAAACTTAATTCGTGGTCAGAAAAGTGGCAGATGCAGTTCAATGTAGATAAATGCAAAGTTCTGAAGCTCGGGAGTGCCCATAACCCAAGCACTTATAAGTTAAATAACGTAGAACTTAGCCATACAGATTGCGAGAAGGACTTGGGGGTGATGGTAAGCAGCAACCTTAAACCAAGACAGCAATGCCTAAGCGTACGTAATAAGGCAAATAGATTACTGGGATTTATACCAAGAAGTGTAAGAAACAGAAGTCCAGAGGTTATATTACAGCTTTATACATCATTAGTAAGGCCTCACCTTGATTACGCAGTTCAGTTCTGGTCTCCATATTACAGAATGAACATAAATTCGTTAGAAAACATTCAGCGTAGAATGACTAAATTAATACATAGCATTAGAAATCTTCCTTACGAAGAAAGATTGAAGAGCCTTAAATTACATTCACTTGTAAAATATAGAATGAGGGGAGACATGATCGAGGTTTACAAGTGGAAAATGGGTATTAACAAAGGGGATATAAATAAGGTCTTGAGGATATCTCTCCAAGAGAGAACCCGCAATAATGGATTCAAGTTAGATAAGTTTAGATTTAGAAAGGATATAGGAAAGTATTGGTTTGGAAATAGGGTAGTTGATGAGTGGAACAGTCTGCCTAGTAGGGTTATTGAAGCTAGGACCTTGGGTAGTTTCAAATTTAGGTTGGATAAATTCATGAGTGAAAGGGGTTGGATTTGAGTGGGAATTGCACATGAGTAAATAGAATTATCAAATTATCTTGGGTAGCATTTAAGATTGGGTTGAACAAATATCTTGTTAGTGGGATGGAATGTGAAGGACCTGCCTAGTATGGGCCAACAGGCCTGCTGCAGTGTTCCTCCTTTCTTATGTTCTTATGTTCTTATTAATACATTACAAAGACATTTTAACTTTTATTCTTTCTATATACTTGTACGAGGTGGTTACTAACAGGAAGTCTGGCGCTCAGTAGACATCGAGCCTCCACCACGTCTTGCGCTGCATCACCCATATGGGTTTAGCGCAAAACACGAATTATTATTTATTCTTTCCAATTAGTATCTTTATTTTTTTTCCATTTTGTCCAAATCTGATGGAATTCGCCCGAATTTTGCCCCTTTCTGCCTCCCTAGGCCTCCCCAGTCCTCCTGCCCCGTACGCTGGAACCCTTGACTCCAGCTCCTGTGCCTCAACGTTGGTACGGATTTGTAGTTTCGCCTAAAACCCTTAAAAGGCTGAGGAGCTACAAGCTAACTCAAGAGCTATAACTCAGCACACTGAAGAGGCTCAGGTACTAAAGATCCACAATCTTAATAGACCCAGGAGCTGTAAAACACCTTCAAGATGCCCAGAAGTTCTAAAATAACACCTCAAGAGGCCCATGAGCTGTAAAATAATAGGTTCAAGAGGGCCAGGAACTGTAAACAACACATTTAAGAGGCCCAGGAGCTCTAAAATAACACCTCAAGAGGCCCAGAGCTGTAAAATAATACCTCCAAGACCTCCAAGAAGTCCAGGAGCTGTAAACTAACATCCTCATGAGGCCAAGGAGCTGTAGAGTAACACCTTCAAGAGATCCAGGAGTTGACTCTCAACTTAGTCAAACAGTATTTTAGCCACTGATTCATCCAACTAGGTATACCTAGTTGGCTTAGTGGTTTACCACACACTTACCACGGGTTTAAACCCCACCCGTTTCTTGGTTTGTTTACATCGTGTTATGACGATGTCGTGAGTCATTAGAGTAAAGGTCTCCACGAGGAATTACTCTCACTGTCATAACATGGAAACCATGACATTTAAACCGCTAGTACCCAGGGGCGCCACGGCACCCTGGTGTGCCACTGATAGTGCCCAGGGGCGCAGCAAGATTGTTAGTAATTTTGTCCTAGCTTTATCGTCTTCATTAAAACACCACGAATCTTTTGAATAATATTTGTAGTATAATTAGCTACTACAGAAGAGCTGTTATAATTTTCCCGCTACATTAGTAATGCTAAACTAGTAAACCAGTTTTTGTTGTAAAGAGATTGAAGAAACAACAACAGGTCAAGATATATTCACTACATTAAGTAACTGGAAGATGTTGGTTTGTCCTGGTAATACTGTGCAGGAATTTGTACAGACTTAGCTCCATCATTGGTTGGTTCAATGAAAGAATTTGTATCATTAGTGAAGAAAGAAAACAGTGATATCAAAACACATTGCTTTCACCATCGTGAGATTCTGCTTGCAAGAACAATCAACAATAAGATGAAGGTTGTACTAGACATAGTTGTAAAAATGGTAAACTACATAAAAAATAGGCCACTTAAATCACGACTGTTTGGCAAACTGTGTGAAGAAGTTGGGGCCAAGAATGTGTACCTTCTTCTGCACACGGAGGTAAGATGGCTGACCAGGGGCAAAGTGTTGTCACGAGTGTTTGAACTCAAGGATGAGTTACTTTGTTTACCCTTAAGCAGCAAGAAGAACATTGTGTTGCTTGCAAATGACACTTGGTCTACAGAATTATCCTACTTAGTTGATATCTTTGAACATTTAAGAAATGTAAACTCTAACATGTAAGGCAACACTGAGAATATCTTATCTTCTACTGACAAAATTAATGCTGAAAGATAACTTGGGATATTAAAGTGAAGGAAGGCAATATGGATGTGTTCCCACATGTTGCTGCAACAAAGAATAGAGAGATCATACCACTGATTATTGACCATCTTGAAGTAGTTGTAGAAAAAATTCAATACTGTTTCCCAAACTTATGTAGAGAAGACTATGAGTGAAAATTAGACAAATTTGCAACATCTGGCTATCTTTAATGTAGACGTTTCGCCATCAGTGGCTTTATCAATACAAATTCTAGGACATAATTTGAAGACAGTAGAACTATATACAAAAGATGAGGTAATGGGTCCCTCAGCCTTGGAGTTGGTGTGAAGAGCACCGTAGTCGTGAAGAATCTGGAGCACAGGCAAGAAGGCTGGCCCTTATATACTGGCGAAGTGAAGAAGGTTGTGGAGATGTCATCTGAACCAAGATTCCATGATGTTGCAGTGTCTGACACGTTGTACATGAATGGTATACAATACAGGCCGTCTTGCCTGTATTGTATAAAGATAAAGTGCGAAGGTTTGCAACGACACTAGTCCCAGGGGCATACCCTACGAGGAGAGGTTAAGGGAAATCAACCTGACAACACTGGAGGACAGAAGGAATAGTGGGGACATAATAACGACATATAAAATACTGAGAGGAATTGAAAGGGTGGATAGAGACAGGATGTTTCAGTGATGGTACACAGCAACAAGGGGACAAAATTAGAAATTAAAAACTCAGAAGAGTCACAGGGGTGTTAGAAGTATTTCTTCAGTCACAGGAAATGGAACAATCTGGAGAGCGATGTAGTCGAGGCAGGATCTATACATAGCTTTATGAAGAGATACGACAAAGCTCATGGAGCAGGGAAAGAGTGGACCTAGTAGCGACCAGCAAAGAGGCGGGGCCAGGAGCTGTGAATCGACCCTTACAACCACAAATAGGAAAGTACACACACACACACACATACACACGCACACATACACTGTGTACGTTAGGCCCATATTGGAGTATGCAGCGCCAGTTTGGAACCCTCACCTAGCCAAGCATGTAAGGAAACTACAACAAGACTAGTCCTGGAGCTTTAAGGGAAATCGACCTGACGACACTGGAAGACAGGAGAGATAGAGGAGATATGATAACGACATATAAAATACTGAGAGGAATCGACAAGGTGGACAGAGACAGGATGTTCCAGAGATGGGACACAGCAACAAGGGGTCACAATTGGAAGTCGAAGACTCAGATGAGTCACAGGGATGTTAGGAAGTATTTCTTCAGTCATAGAGTTGTCAGGAAGTGTAATAGTCTAGCAAGTGATGTAGTGGAGGCAGGAACCATACATAGCTTGAAGACGAGGTATGATAAAGCTCATGGAGCAGGGAGAGAGAGGACCCAGTAGCGATCAGTGAAGAGGCGGGGCCAGGAGCTGAGTCTCGACCCCTGCAACAACAGTTAGGTGAGTACAATTAGGTCAGTATACACACGTCCACACACACACACACACACACACACACGTACACACACACACCGCTTGGGATTACTGGCAGAGTATGGACATGAATTATGGAACTCTGAAAGCCAGAAGACAAAGAGTCTGTTATGAGAGACGTGGTGACAGGTGAGTGCAACAAATGGAGTTGTACAAGGTTCAGCCTGAGGTCCCCTACCGTTCCGGATATGTCTGATGATATGCTTGGTGTTATATTTATTTCCAGGTCCTTATCGTTATCTAATATTTTTCAACTTATCGTCAAAAATGTTGTACTTTGTGTCTGGCCAGCTTTCACCTTCTTCGCTATACTTTACCAGGCTGTGATGGATATGTGGGGCAGCGGGCCTCCAGCAGCAACAGCCTGGTTGACCAGTCAAGCACCAGACGAGCCTGGCTCATGGCCGGGCTCCGAGAGTAGTTAAATCCTCGAAAATCTTCAAAGGTATAAAGATAAAGGTTGACAATTTTACACGTCAGTGTTCATGATAGAGATCAAACTATTCACCACAATAAGAATGGAAGATGACTAGAAGAAGGTGGACATCCTGAAGAAGGTGGACATCCTGAAGAAGGTGGACATCCTGAAGAAGGTGGACATCCTGAAGAAGGTGGACATCCTGCAGGAAGTGTCGACCTTCTAGAACTCAGCCTCATCATGTATAAATACAGCAAAGACATCAGAAAAGGCGTTTAGCAACGTGAAGGATACATGAGTAGACATCACGACTGAGGTCACAAGTATCTTTGTTGAAACGTTTCGTCTACACAGTAGGTTTCTTCAGTCAAATACAGAGGCAGCAGTGTAGTAGTGAAATGAAAATATAATCAGTCCATCAACCTTGGAGATATTAGGTGGTCAGTCCCTCACCCAGACTGAGGAGATATGAGGTGATCTGTCCCTCACTTTGGCTGAGGGACTGACCACCTCATATCTCCATCATCTTCATTTCACTACTACCTGCTTCCTTTGTATTTGACTGAAGAAGCCTTCGGTGCAGGCGAAACGTTTCAACAATGTACTCAACTGTTGCATATTTTTCTTAATCATAATATTAACTATGATTGCTGTGAGATCAGAGAACGTTATCCCCATACTGCATAAGCTCAGCCCCTTCTACCTCAATGCAGGTGTTTCTGTGAAGTACAGAGTAAGTTTTTAAAGCAATTAAATATCAGCACTGAAGATTTGATGTGAATGAGAAGAGTTATTTACAAGTTACCTCAAGGAAGCTGTTTCAAGTTCCTCAATAAAAATAGCAATTAGAAAGTAATACAGCACAAAACTAGCGGAAACCTTCCACTATGAAACACCAGGTTTACAACACCTGAGAAATGTAGATAAATGGTTCAGAGAACCGACACGTTGATAAATTAGACACACACACATGTCCAACACTTGGGTATCTTTACTGAGGAAACGTTTCGCCACACAGTGGCTTCATCAGTCCATACAAAGAAGAATGCTGAAGAACAACTGTGACATCACCTACGACTGCTTCTTCGCACATATGCTGTGTTCTTTTCAAGACTGATGGACTGATTACATCGACTCAAGGCTGAGGGACTGATTACCTCAAACTCCTGTTCTTCACCATTCTTCTTTGAATGGACTGATGAAGCCACTGTGTGGCAAAACGTTTCCACAACAAAAATACCCAAGTGTTGCACATGTGTCTAATTTATCATATGAAAAATTTTCTCTAGTTATTTCTCAGAGATCACTAACCCACATCAGTTCATAAAGTTTGAAACCAATCAGAAATTGCATTATGAAGTTATCAGCTTTGAAGTTTTGCAATCAACAGAAAGAGACATTCGCAAATTGCACGGAAACCAGTACACCCCGAGTTTCGGACATAATTCGTTCGAGAATGCTGTTCGAGTCCCGTTACCGAACGAATTTGTTTCCATAAGGAGTAATGTAAATTAAATTAGTCCGTTTCAGACTCCCAAAAATACACTTACAAAAGCACTTACAATAATACACTTACAAAAGCACTTACAATAATACACTTACAAAAGCACTTACAATAATACACTTACATAAGTGTTCGAGTTGGGAGCTGTTCGAAACTCGGGGTACCACTGTATTTAAATTTTCAAATATTCAAGAAAAATGTCAAATTCTTACATTCATAGACCAAACTCAGTGTAAACTTTTCTCTAAGTAAAAATGACCAGTTACTTAAGGGAAAGTCATTTGTTTAATAAAATTGGTAAATTCAAATTTGCACAACCCAGAGTCGAGTTGAAGCTTCGTTTGTGAAACACATCAGCAGTTTGAAGCCTCACAACCCAACAATTATACGGTTATTAACTACCCACAACCCAACAATTATACGGTTATTAACTACTCACAACCCAACAATTATACGGTTATTAACTACTCACAACCCAACAATTATACGGTTATTAACTACTCACAACCCAACAATTATACGGTTATTAACTACTCACAACCCAACAATTATACGGTTATTAACTACTCACAACCCAACAATTATACGGTTATTAACTACTCACAACCCAACAATTATACGGTTATTAACTACTCACAACCCAACAATTATACGGTTATTAACTACTCACAACCCAACAATTATACGGTTATTAACTACTCACAACCCAACAATTATACGGTTATTAACTACATAGAGTAATTTTCCCCCTACACAGCTTAAAACCAAAAACGTTAGAGCCATGTCATGCCAAGTTGATGCCTCAGAAGAGGCAAATTCCAGTTATATGATGCAAAATAATACTACACGAATACGGAAATAAAAACCGGTAAAATAGTCCCTATGCACTCCACCAATAATGTCGACCTTTTTCCCTGTAGTTTACACTTGTGTTGCAAAGTTGAAACTAATCAGACAAGAGGCTTTCTAAAAACAAAATCTGGAAATGGACAAAATAAATTTGAGCAGAGGTCACCTGCACCTGGTAAATGTTCCAGGAACCTCACTTATTATTTGCTCATCAGGTTGAAAATCTATCTGTGAAGGCATTCTTATTATTATTATAATCAAATAGAAGCGCTAAACCACAGGGGTTATACAGCGAAGGCATTCTTAAGTTAGTGGAAGACAAGAACAAGTACCTAAGTGTGTCAGCTCTGGCATACAACTTTACAAAAAATAATACTGACGTCATTATACTCTGAGGTATATTTATTTTCTTCTCTGAGGATGAGGGTCCCCACTAAGTTCTAGAGGTGGTACCTCCGTATATATATATATATGGTGAGGTTTCAGAGAGGTTGCTGTCTGAACTCACCAAATTTTCCAATGTGTGCCTGGCTGGCAGCGTCCCAGAGGCCATTAGACCCCTTTTCTTTGGTGCCTCACTGTGTGCCCTCCGGAAAAAGGATGGAGGAATCAGGCCCATTGCAGTGGGCAACACCCTTCGGCACCTAGTTGCCAAGGCTGCAGTAAGAATGGTGAGTCAAGATGCTGCCTCAATGTTGAAACCAACTCAGCTCGGTTTTGGTGTTCAACAAGGCTGTGAAGCAGCTGCCCATGCAGCACGAGTATACATCAACAACATGTCCAATGAAAAAGCCTTGATCAAATTGGACTTTGCCAATGCTTTCAACTCAGTCAGAAGGGATGCTGCTCTCCAAGCAGTTTCTAGGCACTTCCCTTCCCTCTATCCCTTCATAGAATCGTGTTATAGTGTGGCTTCTAAACTATTGTTTGGGGACCATGAAATTGACTCGTGTGAAGGTGTGCAACAGGGACACCCTCTCGCCCCGTTTCTATTCTGTCTAGTCATCAAGGAAGTCACAGAAGCGCTCTCCAGTGAGATCAATATCTGGTTCTTGGATGATGGCACCCTAGCTGGCACTACAGAATCTCTCCTAGGGGACATCAGGAAAATTAACGATATGGTAGAGAGCCTGGGCCTATCTTTAAACCCCACCAAATGTGAAATAGTCTCCACCAATCCACAGATGATCCAGAACATTAGGGCTGTTTTACCAGGGGCACGAGCCATTGATCCAGCCAACAGCACTCTCCTTGGTGCTCCTCTTGGGCCCAATGCCATCGATCTGGTCCTGGAAAAAAAATCTCCGACCTCAGGACGATGGAAGGTAGGATGAAAGACATCGATACACATGATGCCTTCTACCTACTCACCAGGTGCCTGTCAATCCCAAAACTTACATACTTCCTGAGATGCTCCCCAGCCTTCAGCAGAGTGTATTGAATCTTTCCCTGGAAGATGGACAGTGGTTGCAAGCCTCACTTCCAGTCAGGCTTGGGGGGCTGGGAGAGTATCAGTACCAATTTAATGATTCTCTCTTGAAAGTGTAATGGGATTTTTTTCCGTAAGTGCCATGAATATGACCATTTTTCCCTATTATTTCGCTGACTATATGATAATTGCACCTCATGATCATTCCTTATTCCTTCGTTCATCTTGTACATGAATGGAATACAATACCGACAAGATGAAGAATTAAGACACATGTGCAACCTTACGAAAGAGTTCAGCTCCATGGAGGTGAACTCTTCTCCAGGCTGAGGGACTCACCACCTCAAATTCTTTTTATCCAAGGTTGATGGACTGATTACATTATCTTTATTTCATTGATATTGCTGCCTCTGTATTTGACTGAAGAAGCCTACTGTGCAGGCGAGACTTTTCGTCAATTAAGACACCCAACTGCTGCTCATGCGTCATAATCTTCAGCTCCGGAATTCTTCAAAGCAGGAGACTCAGTGTTTTGAAAGCTTGAAGCTTGACAGAGAAGAGTTTCTCAAGTTACCTCAGCAAAACCAAAGTCAGGAATGACTTTATAAAGTTGACAAAAGGGCACTTGCTAATAGTTCCATCAACTTTTCCCCAAGTTATAGTAAACCAGAATTGAAAATTTAAAGTTGATCAAGTTATAAAGGAAAACCTTAGAGGAGGGAATACAAAAATAATCAGGCAACAACATTAAGATATCCCGTGGAGGATACTCCCTCCCTCCTACCACCACCTTTGATATACCCTTGATGAGTTCCCAGAATTGTTCTACTCCCAGAGCCTTGTGCTAGGTTCGTCTGGTGCTAGCCTAGTCAACCAGGCTGTTGCTGCTGGTGGTCCGCTGACCCACATATCCATCACAGCCTGAGTGATCTGCCACCTGGTGAAGATGCTTGTTCAGTTTTATCTTGAACACTTCTACACTTGTTCCAGCAGTGTTATATTCACTATGTTCACCTGTTATCGCCACAGAACATACCCACATGCTGCTCAAGTACTTTATTCAAAATACTTAAATATGATATGACGCTAGAGGTATGTTTGTGTATGTTTTATGTAAAGTATGTAGTTTAGGTTCAACACACGTTCCCTGTAAATACAACTAAGAACACACACACACATAACATAGAGGAGGAGCCAAGGGCTGTGAATCGACCCCCTGCAACCACATACAGGCATAGGTGAGAACACACAGTGGATCGAGGAATACCTAATGGTAAGAAAGCAACGAGTTACTGTCAGGGTGGAGGTGTCAGAGTGGGCGAGTGTGACAAGGTTAGCATTTGAACCAGTACTGTTCTTGCGTATGTGAAGGATATGACAGAGGAAATCAAGCCAGAGGTGTCCCTTTTTGCAAATTACGTGAAGCTGAGAACACAAACAACAATAGACCAAGTTACAAATGGATCTGGACAAGCTGCAAGATTTATCTGACAAGTGGGTACTGGAATTTAACCCCAGCGTCTGGAAAGTTATGAAAATCGGAGGAGAGCCAAGGCGTCCGAAAACAGTGTTCAAGCTTGTAGGACAAAGGCTGCAAACTTCCTGGAAGAGAAGGACCTCGAGGTGAGCATAGTTACCAAGATTACGCCTGAGGAACACAACCGAAAAACAATTGCAGTCTGGCGAGACTGGCAAATTTAAGGGTAACTTTCAGGAATATCAACAAGGAGGCATTCACGATATTATACACGACATGTTAGGCCCATCTTGGAGTATGCAGGTGGCAAGTGGTATGACGTACGAGGAGAGGCTAGAGGAGCTAAACCTGACTACACTAGAAGAAAAACAAACAAAACAAAGACGACAAAATTACGACGTAAAAAATACTCAGAGAAATTGACAATTGGGAAATAATTCGTCAGCCTTAGAGTGATCAAGAAGTGGAGCGACATAAACAGCGAAATGGTAGAGGCAGAATCTATTCACAGCTTGAAGAATAGGCATGATAGGGCTCACACAGCCAGGAGTGAAACCAGTAGCGACCAGCAGAGGCGGGGCCAGGAGCTGAGACTCTACACCTGCAACCACAACTGTATAAGTACAATTAGCTTAGTACAGTTTAGTGAGCGCGCGCGCGAACACACAGTGAAGCGGCGGAGTTAGGAGCTACGACTCGACAACTACAACCATAAATAGCAGAGTACAAATCGGTGAGCACACACACACACACAAAGACAGACACAAACACAAACACACATAAACACACACACACAAACACACACACATGCACCTGGAACGGAACAAGATTCAGGGAAGGCAAATCCTGTGTCACAAACCTCCTCGAGTTTTATGACAAGATAATAAATGACACGAGAGAGAGGGGTGGGTTGACTGCATTTTCTTGGACTGCAAGAAGGCCTTCGATACAGCTCCTCACAAGAGATTAGTGCAGAAGCTAGAGGATCAGGCACGTATAATAGGAAGGGCACTGCAATGGATCAGAGAATACCTGACAGGAAGGCAACAACGAGTCATGGTACGTGATGAGGTATCACAGTGGGCGCCTGTGACGAGCGGGGTCCCACAAGGGTCAGTCCTAGGACCAGTGCTATTTTTGGTATATGTGAATGACATGATGGAAGGGATAGACTTAGAAAAGTCCCTGTTCGCAGATGATGTGAAGATAATGAGAAGAATTTAATCAGATGAGGATCAGGCAGGACTACAAAGAAACCTAGACATGTTGGACACCTGGTCTAGCAACTGGCTCCTTGAATTTAACTCCGCCAAATGCAAAGTCATGAAGATCGGGGAAGGGCAAAGAAGACAGCAGACAGAGTATAGTCTAGGTGGCCAAAGACTGCAAACCTCACTCAAAGAGAAAGATCTTGATGTGAGTATAACACCGAGCACGTCTCCGGAAGCACACATCAACCAGATAACTGGTGCAGCATATAGGCGCCTGGCAAACCTGAGAATAGCGTTCCGATACCTCAGTAAGGAATCGTTCAAGACACTTTACACTATGTACGTCAGGCCCATACTGGAGTATGCAGCACCGATTTGGAACCCACACCTGGTCCAGCACGTCAAGAAATTTGAGAAAGTTCAAAGGTTTGCAACAAGGTTAGTTCCGGAACTAAGGGGATTGTCCTATGAAGAAAGGTTTAGGGAAATCGGCCTGACGACACTGGAGGACAGGAGGGTTAGGGGAGACATGTTAACGACATAAAAAATACTGCGTGCAATAGATAAGGTGGACAGAGCCATGATGTTCCAGAGAGGGGACACAGAAACAAGGGGTCACAATTGGAAGTTGAAGACTCAGACGAGTCAAAGGGATGTTAGGAAGTATTTCTTCAGTCATAGAGTTGTCAGGAAGTGGAATAGTCTAGCAAGTGATGTAGTGGAGGCAGGAACCATACATAGCTATAAGACGAGGTATGATAAAGCTCATGGAGCAGGGAGAGAGAGGACCTAGTAGCGGTCAGTAAAGAGGCGGGGTCAGGAGCTAAGTCTCGACCCCTGCAACCACAATTAGGTGATTACAATTAGGTGAGTACACGCACACACACACACACACACACACACACACACACACACACACACACACACACACATACACACAAGGTATTTGGGATTATTGAGCTGGACATAAAGACCAATTCGAACACAACGAAAATGTGACCCATTTCCGCATGAGAGCAATACGAGGGAGGAGAGCAATACGAGGGAGGAGAGCAATACGAGGGAGGAGAGCAATACGAGGGAGGAGAGCAACAATCACCGCAGCCACAACAAAGGAACCACCATATTGATTATTTTGGCGGGAAACACGAACAAGAATATTTTTGGCGGGAGAGAGAATAAAGAATCTGACGTGGCGGGAAACTCAGCGTAATAGCAATGTTGCAAGGGAAACTTTAATTATTATATTTATCATTTATATTCGTATTTAATAAAATAATTATTATTAGCATTAATTTAATATTATTATTATTAGGTACTAGTGGTAGTAGTATAAGTACTAGCTGTAGTAGTACCAGTTATAGTAAGATGAGTACTAGCTGTAGTAGTACTATTAGCATTAATAGTTGCAGTGGTAGATGTGGTGGTGGTGGTGGTAGTAGTAGTAGTAGTAGTCGTACTAGTGGTATTTATTGCAGTGGTAGTATGAGTACTAGTTGTAGCAGTAGGGGTACGAGGTGTAGGAGAACTAGGTGTAGTAGGAGTACAAGGTGTAGTAGTAGAAGTATGGGTACTAGTTGTAGTATTAGCAGTGATAGTAGTGGTAGTAGTTGTAGTACTAGTAGTGGTGGTGGTGGTACAAGTAACAGTACAGTGTAGTGGTGGTACAAGTAACAGTACAGTGTAGTGGTGGTACAAGTAACAGTACAGTGTAGTGGTGGTACAAGTAACAGTACAGTGTAGTGGTGGTACAAGTAACAGTACAGTGTAGTGGTGGTACAAGTAACAGTACAGTGTAGTGGTGGTACAAGTAACAGTACAGTGTAGTGGTGGTACAAGTAAAAGTACAGTGTAGTGGTGGTTTACTCCAGCCCCCAGGGAGGGTTTATCTTGCATTTCTTTGGTAAACTCAAGAAAGAAGGAGGGAAGATGTCAAACACAACATAATATACATGTCACAAAATATTTAATATACAAATATCCTTAAAATATAAGAATCAGTGAAAGTAGTTCTGTCATACGATTATATTATTTAGGCACATTCAGTCCTAATCCTACACAAATCACTTTCCTAAAAAAAAAAACGAAAAATTCGCCAAACGAGACCATGATAAGACACTTTGGACCAAAAAGTTCAAAGCAGAAAAAATGAAACATGAAAATATAATTGAGATTAAATATATGCATAAGAAAATAACTAAGGCATCATGAACATTAACATGACTCAGGTAGCGTCTGGCGCTTCAAGACGTTTTTAAGGTCCTCTTGGGTAACTTAATGAGGCAATTGGTGATGTTATTTATTAATGTTATCTTTAAAATTATTGATGCTGCTCTGACTTCACCAAAAATGTTGAGGCGCTGACACCGCTGACTTCTGTTAAGAGAACCGTAATTGTTCTGACGCTGTCGTCAGCCAGGTTTCTCTCATGTAAGGCTTAGCTAGCACCTGTGTTCAGGAATCTAGCTCTTAAGCTGGATGGAGAATTATCAGGATGGGGAAGATTTAGATCGGTTAGAAGCATTTTCTGACATACAGTGGAACCCCAGTGTTCGAACGTACTGGACCTCGAACAAACCGGAGTCCGAACAATTTTGTTCAGAAAAAAATTGACCCGGTCTTTGAACGTTTTTCTGGAGTCTGAATGCTCTGACTTGTTTAAAATTCAGTTGTAAAGAGAACTTTATAAGAAAGCCCTGTTTCAAAAGTGCTCTGAAAAGACCTCTGACACTGGCCTAATTCTCAGACTTTTGGAAGAGTCAGTTCAACATAATCCAGCGTGTGAGGTTGATAAGTAAAGCCAATGAAGTACTGTTTCGGACATCGAACTTTTCGCAGTTCGAACATCGTTCAGGAACCAATTAAGTTCAAAGACCGGGGATCCACTGTACTTCAGTTTTTACCTAAAATATGAATATAAATAATTGTAAATAGTGCTAAGGGTGAAGAATATTTGAAATATAATAATTTGATTTGGCTTAATTTTTCCCATAAAATGCAATAATAGCAGCAGTTTCGATGAGACCGTCTTAGTGCATGCAAAAACGTTATGTTATTCCGACAAATAGTCGAAAAAGACACGAAATGTAAACACTAAGAATAGTTTTTTTTTTTTGGGGGGGGGTAGGGGGAAATAAGTTTCCATTTTGGGACCTTGGTCTCTCTAGATAATACAATTGCACTGACCAAGGTCCTTCCAGCAAAACGATTCTAATAAAATGTCTTAGTATTTGTACTGTTTGTTTTGCCTACTAGTTGTTCATTCAACATCTTGCTGTGTGCACATCTAGGATAGTTGATACATACACCTAGGCTCACTGATGTCTCTGCCTATACTCGATGTTGCTGTTGTTCCATTAAGAGACAACATTGGAATAAAAAAAAAAGTTCAAGCACTTCCCAATCTCCAAAAACATAATGGTACCAAGTCATCAGAAAAGGTACGACATCTCCTTCAAGAGTAGCCTGAGTTTTCTCAGTAAAGATTCCCAAATGTTGGACAAGAGTCTCATTCTTCAACTTGTCTGTTTTCTAAACTATTTATCACAACGATAATACACGAAAGAAAAAATCTAGCATATAAACCAGGAGGATAGATACACTAGGCTATCCTGTCAAGCCACAGGTAAGACAACACAATAATGAATGGAGAAAGGAACAAGGTATTAAAATATAAGACTCAGGAGTGGACAGCATAATGAAATAGACAAAACTTAGAGTAACAGTGGAACATATAGAAAACTAGGTTACTTAATAAGGAAGAGTAAATGAAGTATAGAATACATGAACGCATTGAAAGATATAACTCAGGTTAGCGTTAAGGGAAAAAATGAAAATAGGTCACGGTACGTGGAACTGAATAATAAGAAAATAAGCAAAGTTAGACTACACTAGACGAGAGTACACAAGATAATGACAGAACACAGAGTCCCTCCCTGACTCACTGCCTTCCTACCTAAAAAACAGTTAACATCCATCCTAGATATTCCGTAATGGACAACAGCTGTCAACAAATAAGTAATTTACTTCACTTTGAAAGAAAAATAGAAGCTTAATTTTCCTGATCTTATATTTCAAAGGACGGGAATGTCAAAGAGCAGCATAATTAAGATTCTGAGAACACTTCTTTACTTGGAAAATGTCTGGGATAGACTAGCCACAGGAGGACACTTCAAAAAGTCACAAAGTAGCAGCAAAAATTAAATATAGTGGTGAAGGAGAGGTTCCAGGGACTGGAGGAGGAGGAGGAGGAGGAGGAGGAGGAGGAGGAGAAGGAGGAGGAGGAGGAGGAGGAGGAGGAGCAGCAGCAGCAGCAGCAGCAGCACTACCACATGCTGCTGTTGCATTTCTACTGAAGGAGGTTCAACATGAAAGTCATTAGCGCCACTCCTGAGAGCTCTTCCTTTTCCCACTGTTCACAAATCCATCAAGACTCGAACAGATCCCACTTAATCTTATAACTCTTAAACTTCAATCCACAGTTAAAAATATTTCCCGGACTCATTTTCAGTATTATTATTATCCCGTTACCCAAACTAGACAAAAATAACCAATTTGCAATAAAATATTGAAACACAGGAAGCATTACAGGGATCGACCGCCGTTGTCGACTGTATATCAACCATTGCAACCAATAACATATTCATCACCTCAACTCATTCATCAAATCCGGTGAATGAGTTAATGGTTAACTGGTTTACCCTTTAATTATTTTTGTAACACATCCGCCGTCTCCCACCGAGGCAAGGTGACTCCGTCTCCCACCGAGGCAAGGTGACTCCGTCTCCCACCGAGGCAAGGTGACTCCGTCTCCCACCGAGGCAAGGTGACTCCGTCTCCCACCGAGGCAAGGTGACTTCGTCTCCCACCGAGGCAAGGTGACTTCGTCTCCCACCGAGGCAAGGTGACTTCGTCTCCCACCGAGGCAAGGTGACTTCGTCTCCCACCGAGGCAAGGTGACTCCGTCTCCCACCGAGGCAAGGTGACTCCGAAAAGAAGAATTAACGAAGGTTTTTTTTTCGTTTTACTCTCAGTAATTTATACAGGAGAAAGGGTTACTAGCCCATTGCTCCCAACATTTCAGTAGCCTCTTATGACACGCATGGCTTACGAAGGAAGAATTCTCTCCCACTTCCCCATGGAGATTGATTAAGTTAGCAGAATAATATTGGTAAGTTTCTTGACTAGGAAATTTCCACTTTTCACAGTTCGTTCTCTCGTCTGCCCTACCCTTCCGATTTTCATATATATATATAAAGAGATATCACAATATACAAAACAACCACTGTGAAAAATAGTGAAATTCCAAACGCTTTCGTGACTTCTTACATTATCAAGGAACTATAAAAGACAAAACATCAGCAGGAAAGCATATAAAGGGTCAAGACTACACCTCACAGTCGCGTGACAGCATCCGACTCTGTGAAATACACCTGATACTCTAATAAAAAATTTAATGCTTGGGTAGAGTATCAGGTGTGTTTCACAGAGTCGGTGGTGTCACACGACTGTGAGGTGTAGTGACGTGACTGTGAGGTGTAGTGACGTGACTGTGAGGTTTAGTCTTGACCCTTTATATGCTTTCCTGTCGATGTTTTGTGTTTTATAGTTCCTTGATAATGTGAGAAGTCACGAAAGCGCTTGGAATTTCGCTATTTTTCCACAGTGGTTGTTTTCATATATATATATATATATATATATATATATATATATATATATATATATATATATATATATATATACATATATATATATATCACACACACACACACACACACAGTAGGGCCTCCCACACTTATATGGTAGGTTAGGTTCCAGGCTACTGCCGGAAAGCAGAACGCCATTTTTTCCACTTATAAATACATATAAATACCAGATGACAAGTTTACACTAACATATATTAAGTTAGCAATAGAACTAGGCATTAAAAACAATAAAAAGTAAAATACACACAGAGTAGGGTTAAAGGTGAGTAGCATTTACTGTAAGAAGTCAGGTGTGGTAGACCTCCTGGCCACCCCATCCACACATAATATACTACGACGCTTAAAGCTCCCTAGAGTAATAAAATGCATATACAGTACACTCATTACTTACCTTAAAATATTTGTTGTTTTAATGGTCTTAATGAAGGGTGAGAGGTGAAAAGTATTTATTTGTCGCAAGTCGTGTGGGAGGTATGGCATCCCGCCTGGCCACCCCCAACTACTACAACATTTAAAGCGCCCTAGAGCGATAAAATGCATATACAGTACACTCATTACTTACCTTAAAATATTTGTAGTCCTAATGTAGGGTGAGAGGTGAGTAAGCGAGATAAAAACGAATAAACGAGAAAGAGAGAGAACGAGTAAGATAACAGAGCCGCAGAGTACTTATGTAAACAAAGCGTCTGGTTATGGTTGATACACCTTACATTGTGTACATGTTATCTCCACAGTGGGACACTAGAATAAAGACCAACACTTCCATTCTCATGTAATTTTAGAAGGAATGATGCTCTGACAAATTATTATTATTACAAATTTTTATTATTACAAGTTATTATTATTACAAATTATTATTAATACAAGTTATTATTATTATTATTATAATCATAATAAAAAAAGAAGCGCTAAACCCACAAGGGTCGTGAATAGCTATAGACAGAGTGAAGGCATACGAAAGGAACGAATTTGCTGGTGTTTGACTAGACAAAACGTAATTCTTCCGACCCTCCCACCAACTGCTTGGTAAACAAATCTCATATTTATGTCAATTTTTATACTGTGGATGTATGTATCATTTTTATATGTTACGTAGCGTGTTTATTGCATAATTTTGAAAAAAAAAATATCATAGATGGATTAATGGAAATGTCTAAATTAACGTAATATACGACATTTATATGGCGTCAAGAGTAGAGAGACTCTTAGTGATTTTAATGTGTACCTGCACGCCAGCACAGTGTGTAAATATATTTAGGTACAGGTACACGTAAGTATAATTATCAGAGTATATATAAAATACACAATATAAAATACTTGAAATTTTGGAGAATTTCCAGACATAATAGAGACATGTGCTAACGAAGAATGTAAACAAACCGGGTGGGGGCGCGCCGTATTTGAAAGACAGCTCGCCGTATAGCAAATTTTGGTCATAATTTGAAATCGCCGTATTAGCGGAACGGCGTAAGGCGAAACGCCGTAAAGCGGTGTGTGTGTGTATAGTATTGTAACCATGAACAAGTGGTATTTAATCAATAACACTGCGACTAGCCAGGGGATCGAACCCATGTTATTTTAGCCCGCCTCATGGTGAGCGAAAATTCACGATGCTCTAACCTATTGGGCCATACAATCCTACAAAGATCACGCACCAAGCAGAGCTAGGTGTTGTACCGTGATCCGTGGACATACAATGGTGTGGGTGCCCAAGAGCTAATTTCATTCTACTCCCCGTTTTGTGTACTAGCCTCCACAACCAGTATATATAGTATTGTAACCACGAATGAGTCATATTTGATCAATAACAACACTGCGACTAGCCGGGGGATCAAACCCGTGTTGTTTTAGCCCGCCTCATGGTGAGTGAAAATTCACAGAGTAGGAGTAGAATGAAATTAGATCCGATTCAATCACACCATCGTATGTCCTCGGATCATGGTACAACACCTAGCTCTGCTGGGTGCATGATCTCTGTTGGATTGTATGGTCCAGTGGGTTAGAGCGTTGTGAATTTTCGCTCACCATGATTCAGGCTAAAACAACACGGATTCGATATTGATATATATTTTAATTCTGGCCTTCCTTTTAAGCCAATCTAGTTACATCGGCTTAATCGATATATATATATATATATATATATATATATATATATATATATATATATATAT
Organism: Cherax destructor; assembly: GCA_009830355.1. Lineage (NCBI taxonomy): Eukaryota > Metazoa > Arthropoda > Malacostraca > Decapoda > Parastacidae > Cherax > Cherax destructor. The sequence continues at coordinate 5,462 of WNWK01028241.1, read as the reverse complement.
ATATATATATATATATATGCTCCTCTCTTTCGTATATGTGCGGGTTGTGTGTGTAATGGCATGACATTATAGCACTCACAGAAATGAAACTCACCTGGATAACAGACGCAATCTTCCCACCCGGATATCAGATCCAGAAGAAAGATTAAGGGAGAAGAGAGGGAGGCATTGCATTACTCATTAAAAACCGATGGGGATTTGAGGAAATGGAAGAAATGGGCGAAACGGACTACATAGTAGATACAATTCAGTAAGGGGGACATAAGGTAGTCATTGCAGTAATGTACAACCTGCCACAGAACTGCAGGAGGCCAAGAGAAGAATATGAAAGAGCAACAGCAATGGTGGACACACTAGCTGAGGTAGCCAGAAGAACTCACATGGGTAGCGCAAAGCTATGGCTGTTTTTAATCACAAGCAGATTGGGAAAACCTGGAGCCACATGGGGGCTGTGGTACTGGAAAACCTCATGCATCAACATGTTAGGGACACTACCAGAGAGAGAGGTGAGGATTAACCAGCAAGACTGGACCTTGTATTCACTTTGAGTAGCTCAAACATCGAGGACATCACATATGAAAGGCCCCTCGGAGCTAGGGATCACTTTGTTCTGAGCTTTGAATACACAGTAGAATTAAAGGTGGAGAGGGTAACAGGAGTAGGATGGGAAAAAACAAACTACAAATGGAGGGACTACACAGGCATGAGGAACTTTCTGCAAGAGGTTCAGTGGGAAAGAGAATTGGTAGGAAAATCAGTAAACGAAATGAAGGACTATGTGACAAAATGCAAGGAGGAAGAGGTTTGTTCCCAAGAGCACCAAAACTATGGGAAGACCAGAACAAACCCTTGGTTTACCCAAAGGTGTAGGGAGGCAAAAACTAAGTGCACTAGAGAATGGAAAAAGTACAGAAGACAAACGACCCAGGAAAATATAGAGATTAGTGGAAAAGCTAGAAAAGAGGCTCAGCGACAGTACAAAAAAACGACATTGCATCGAAAGTCAAGTCTGACCCGAAGCTGTTGTATAGCCACATCAGGAGGAAGACAACAGTCAAGGACCAAGTAATCAGGCTGAGGAAGGAAGGTGGGGAACTCACAAGAAATGACCAAGAAGTATGTGAGGAACTCAACATGAGATTTAAGGAAGTATTTACAGTGGAGACAGGAAGGACTCTGGGAAGTCAGAATAGGGAGGTATACCAACAAAAGATATACCAACAAGTCCTGGATGAAATACACACAAGTGACGAGGAGGTGGAGAAGCTGCTAAGTGAACTTGATACCTCAAAGGCGGTGGAACTGGACATCTCTCCGTGGGTCCTTAGAGAGGGAGCAGAGACACTGTGTGTGCCACTAACAACAATTTTCAACACATCCATCGAAAATGGGCAACTACCTGAGGTATGGAAGATGGCAAATGTAGTCCCCATTTTTAACAAAGGAGAGAGACACAAGGCACTAAACTACAGACCAGTGCCACTGACGTGTATAGTATGCAAAGTCATGGAGATTATCAGAATTAGAGTAGAGGAGCACCTAGAACGGAACAAGCATATAAACAACAACCAACATGGATTCAGGGAAGGATAATCCTGTGTCACGAACCTACTGGAGTTTTATGACAAGGTAACGGAAGGAAGACACAAGAGAGAGGGGTGGGTAGGCTACATTTTTTTGGGATTGCAAGAAGGCCTTCGACACAGTTCCTCACAACAGATTAGTGCAAAAGCTGGAGGACCAGGCACGCATAACAGAAAGGGCATTGCATTGGATCAGGAAATACGGGAAAGGGAGTCAACAACGAGTCATGGCACGTGACGAGGTGTCAGAGTGGACGTCTGTGATGAGCGGGATCCACTGGGGTCAGTCCTAGGACCAATGGTGTTTTTGGTATATGTGAATGACATGACAGAAGGGATAGACTCAGAAGTGTACCTGTTTGAAAATGACATGAAGTTAATTAGGAGAATTAAATCGGATGAGGATCAGGCAGAACTACAAAGAGACCTGGAGAGGCTGGAAGTCTGGTCCAGCAACTGGCTCCTTGAATTTACCCCGCCAAACGCAGAGTCATGAAGATGGGGGAAGGGCAAAGAAAACCGCAGACAGAGTACAGGATAGGTGACCAAAGACTGCAAACTGAGCACATCTCTTGAGGCGCTCATCAACCAGATAACTGCTGCAGCATATGGGCGCCTGGCAAACCTGAGAATAGCGTTCCGATACCTCAGTAAGGAATCGTTCAAGACACTCTACACCGTGTACATCAAGCCCATAATGGAGTATGCAGCACCAGTTTGGAGCCCACATCTGGTCAAGCACGTCAAGAAAGATTAGTTCCAGAGCTAATCTACGAAGAAAGGTTAAGGAAAATCGGCCTGACGACACTGGAGGACAGGAGGGTTAGGGGAGACATGATAACGACATACAAAATACTGCGAGGGATTGACAAGGTGGACAGAGACAAGATGTTCCAGAGATGGGACACAGAAACAAGGGGCCACAACTGGAAGTTGAGGACTCACATAAGTCAAAGAAACTAAAAATAATAGGACAGCAGAAGGGTATAAGACCGAGATGTCACCTCACATATGAACTGACACCTGACGTCTGAAGTTAGGATTGTCAAGTCACATGTCCGTTAAACAAAAGAAGATAAGGAAAATGGAAAACTATTGTTCGGTGTTGCATTAATATGTGGAGTGCTCGTGAATGATGGTATTCAAACGGGAGTAGAATGAAATTAGTTCTGAGCTTACCACAGCCACGTATGTCCTCGCATCATTAAACATCCCCAGTGCTGTAGATGGTTGTAGGATTGTTGGCCCAGTGGTTAGAGCATCGTGAATATATATATATATATATATATATATATATATATATATATATATATATATATATATATATAACCAATATACCTATTGGTTAAAAAAAAAAAGATGGGGTAGTAGGGGAAGTGGAATATTCAAATGGCTTCAGGAAGAAATCCAAATATTCTTCCTTGAAGCCTTTTTATCCACTTCTCCGAGGCTATGGGTCCCACAATTTGCACCAGAGGTGGACCCCATCCATATATATATATACATATACATATGCATATATTATTTTTATTAACACGTCGGCCGTTTCCCACCAAGGCACTGTGGCCCGAAAAAGAAAAACTTTCATCATTCACTCCATCACTGTCTTGCCAGAGACACGCTTAAACTACAGTTATAAATCTGCAACATTAACACCCCTCCTTCAGAGTGCCATCACTGTACTTCCCATCTCCAGGACTCGAGTCCGGCCTGCCGGTTTCCCTGAATCCCTTCATAAATGTTACCTTGCTCACACTCCAACAGCATGTCAAGTCCTAAAAACCATTTGTCTCCATTCGCTTCTAACACACTCACGCACACTCGCTGGAAGTCCAAGCCCCTCACACACAAAACCTCCTTTATCCCCTCCCTCAAACCCTGCCTTCCCTCCACAAGAGCTTTATAAGCTCTCAAAGTCATTCTATTTCGTTCCATCCTCTCTTATATGTCCAAACCATCTCAATAACCCCTCCTCAGCCCTCTGGATAATAGTTTTGGTAATCCCACACCTCCTCCTAATCTCCAAACTACGGATTATCTGCATTATATTCACACCACACATTGCCTTCAGACACATCTCCACTGCCTCCAGCCTTCTCATTGTTACAATATTCACAACCTATGCCTCACATCCATACAAAAGCGTTGGTATAACTATGCTCTCATACATTCCCTTCTTTGTTTTCATGGATAAAGTTCTTTGTCTCCATAGACTCCTCAGTGCACCACTCACCTTTTTTCCCTAGTCAATTCTATGATTCATCTCATCCTTCATAGACCCATCTGTTGACACATCCACTCCCAAATATCTGAATACATTCACTTCCTTCATACTCTCTCCCTCCAATCTGATGTCCAATCTTCCGTTACCTATTTTTTTGTTATCCTCATGACCTTACTCTTTCCTATATTCACTTTTAATTTCCTTTTACAAACCCTACCAAACTCATCAACCAACATCTGTAACTTCTCTTTAGAATCTCCCAAAAGCAGTGTCATCAGCAAAGAGCAACTGTGACAACTCCCACCTTGTGTTAGACTCTTTATCTTTTACCCTCACATCACTTGCTAACACCCGAGCATTCACTTCTCTTACAACTCCATCTATAAATATATTGAAAAACCATGGTGACATCACACATCCCTGTCTACTTTTACTGGTAAATAATCTCCCTCTCGCCTACATACTCTAACTTGAGCCTCACTATCCTCGTAAAAACTTTTCATCGCTTTCAATAACCTACCTCCTATTCCATACATTTGCAACATCTGCCACATTGCCCCCCTATCCACCCTATCATACCCCTTTTCCAAATCCATAAATGCCACAAATACTGCTTTACCCTTATCTAAATACTGTTCACCTATATGTTTCACTGTAAACACTTGGTCTACACACCCCCTACCCTTCCTAAAGCCTACTTGTTCATCTGCTATCCTGCTCTCCATCTTACTCTTAATTCTTTCAATAATAACTCTACCATACACTTTACCAGGTATACTTAACAGACTTATTCCCCTATCATTTTTACACTCTCTTTTGTTCCCTTTGCCTTTATACAAAGGAACTATGCACGCTCTCTGCCAATCCCTAGGTACCTTACCCTCTTCCATACATTTATTAAATATAAACACTAACCACTCCAAAACTACATCCCTACTTGCTTTTAACATTTATATCTTTATCCCATTAATCCCAGCTGGTTTACCCCCTTTCATTCTACTCACTGTCCCATGCACTTTCCCCACACTCACAACTGGCTCTCCCTCAGTCCTATACAGGAAATCACAGCTTCCCTATATTCATTATTTAACAATTTCTTAATATTCCCTCCATCTTCCCGATACCTTTAATTATCCATTTAATAACTCTTCTCTCTTATTTTTAACTAACAAATCCATTCTTTCCCTAGGCTTTCAGAACTTATTAATCTCACTCCAAAACTTGTTCTTATTTTCAACAAAATTTGTTGATAACATCTCACCCACCCTCTCATTTGCTCTCTTTTTACATTGCTTCACCACTCTCTTAACCTCTCTTTTTCTCTCCATATACATAAGAACATAAGAACATAAGAAAGAAGGAACACTGCAGCAGGCCTACTGGCCCATGCGAGGCAGGTCCAAGTCTCCAACAGGCTGCCAATGCCCCGACCCAGCCAGGTCAGGTTACATTCACTTAAGGAAGGAGCACTGCATCTGACCTAGTAGCACAAGCTAGTCAGGACCAACTCACACCCAACCGCACCCACTCATATAATTATCTAGCAGACCACATGGAGCTCAGTCTCCAGGTAGTCAGGTCACTACCACTTAAGGAATTAGTACGGCAACTGACCTGGTAGTACAAGCTAGTCAGGTCTAAACTCATACCCACCC
>WNWK01028240.1:0-25573 GCA_009830355.1 Cherax destructor | reverse complement strand
ATGAAATACAACCCAGGAGGAGGTGAAGAAGCTGCTAGGGAACTCGTACCTCAAAGCGGGGGGGCCCAAATTTCTCTGTGGGTCCTAGAGGGGGCAGAGATGTTGTGGGCCACAAACCTTTTAAAACATTTTTGAAACTGGGAAAACCCCTGGGGTGGAAGAGGGCAAATGTAGCCCCAAATTTTTTAAAAAGGGGGCTCCCGGGCATTTAAACCTGTGTACTGGTGAAAGTAGCAAAGTCATGGAGGAGATCATCGGGGAGGGGGTGGGCACCTAGAAAGACCAAGCTTATAAACGACAACCAACGGTTTCAGGAAGGAAAAACCCTGTGCCCAAAACCCATCTGGTTCTATGACAAAGTAACAGAAGTAAGACACGAGAGAGGGGTGGGTTGATTGCATTTTCTTGGACTGCAAGAAGGCCTTCGACACAGTTCCTCATAAGAGATTAGTGCAGAAGTTAGAGGTTCAGGCGTGTATAACAGGAAGGGCACTGAAATGGATCAGAGAATACCTGACAGGAGGCAACAACGAGTCATGGTACGTGATGAGGTATCACAGTGGGCGCCTGTGACGAGCGGGTCCCACAGGGGTCAGTCCTAGGACTAGTGCTTTTCTTGGTATTTGAGAATGACATGACGGATGGGATAGACTCAGAAGTGTCCCTGTTCGCAGATGATGTGAAGTTAATGAGGAGAATTAGATCAGATGAGGATCAGGCAGGACTTCAAAGAGACCTATACAGGCTGTACACGTGGTCCAGCAACTGGCTTCTCAAATTTAACCCCGCCAAATGCAAAATCATAAAGATCGGGGAAGGGCTAATAAGACCGCAGAGTATAGGCTGGGTGGCCAAAGACTGCAAACCTCGCTCTTCGGGTGAGTATAATACCGAGCACATCTCCGGAAGCACACATCAACCAGATAACTGCTGCAGCACACGGGCGACTGGCAAAAGTGAGAATAACGTTCCGATTCCTTAGTAAGGAATCGTTCAAGACACTCTATACCATGTACGTCAGGCCCTTACTAGAGTATGCAGCATCAGTTTCGAACCCACACCTATTCAACCACGTCAAGAAATTAGAGAAAGTGCAAAGATTTGCGACAAGGTTAGTTCCAGAGCTAAGGGAAATGTCCTATGAAGAAAGTTTAAGGGAAATAGGCCTGACAACACTGGAGGCCAGGAGGGTTAGGGGAGACATGATAACGACATACAAAATACTGCGTGGAATAGACAAGGTGGATTGAAACAGGATGTTCCAGAGATGGAACACAGAAACAAGGGGTCACAATTGGAAGTTGAAGACTCAGATGAGTCAAAGGTATGTTAGGAAGCATTTCTTCAGCCACAGAGTAGTCAGGAAGTGGAATAGTCTAGCAAGTGATGCAGTGGAGGCAGGAACCATACATAGCTGACGAGGTATGATAAAGCTCATGGAGCAGGGAGAGAGAGGACCCAGTAGTGATCAGTGAAGAGGCAGTGCCAGGAGCTGAGTTTCGACCCCTGCAGCTACAATTAGGTGAGTACACACACACACACACACTCACACACACACACACACACACACACACACCCCGATGGCATGGTGGCTAGCGCTCTTGCTTCACGCACGGAGGGCCCGGGTTCATTTCCCGGAGGGGCCGAAACATTTCGAAGTGTTTCGTTACACACACACACACACACACACATACATACAACAGGCCTAGTGTCTAATCGACATGTGCCTAGGACAAAATGGTAACTCACACACACACACACACACAAACAGTACGAAACAGAAACAGTACGAAAATGACATAGCATCGAAAGTTAAGTCCGACCCGAAACTGATGTACAGTCACATCAGAAGGAAGACAACAGTCAAGGACCAGGTGATAAGGCTGAGGAGAGAAGATGGGGAACTCACAAGTAACGATCAAGAGGTATGTGAGGAGCTCAACTTGAGGTTTAAGGAAGTATTCACAGTGGAGGCAGGAATGCAGCTGTGTAGACAGGACACGGGGGGATGTATCAAGTGCTAAAGGGCATACACACAACTGAGGAGGAGGTGAAGCAGTTACTCAGTGACCTTGATACCTCAAAGGCGATGGGTCCGGACAATATCTCCACGTGGGTTATTCGGGAAGGAGCTGAGGTACTGAGTGTGCCATTTACAATAATATTCAACACATCCCTTGAAAATGGGCAGATACCTGAGGTATGGAAGAGGCCAACGTAGTCCCCATCTTTAAAAAAGGAGACAGAAAAGAGGCACTAAACTATAGACCGGTGTCACTTTCATGTATAGTGTGCAAAGTCCTGGAGAAAATCATCAGGAAAAGAATGGTGGAGCACCTCGAGCTGAACAGGATAATAAACACCAGACAGCACGGATTCCGGGAAGGCAAATCCTGTGTAACAAACCTCCTAGAGTTCTATGATAAAGTAACAGCGGTAAGGCAAGAGAGAGAAGGGTGGGTTGATTGCATTTTCCTGGACTGCAGGAAGGCCTTCGACACAGTTCCTCACATGAGATTAGTAAAGAAGTGTGAAGAACAAGCATGTATAACAGGAAGGGCACTGGAATGAATCAGGGAATACCTCACAGGGAGGCAACAACGGGTCATGGTGCGTGATGAGGTATCACAGTGGGCGCCTGTGACGAGCGGCGTACCGCAAAGGTCGGTCCTAGGACCAGTGTTATTCTTGGTATATGTAAATGACTTGACGGATGGGATAGACTCAGAAGTGTCTCTGTTCGCAGATGATGTGAAATTAATGAGGAGAATCACATCGGAGGAGGACCAAGCAGGACTTCAAACAGACCTGGACAAGCTTGACATCTGGTCTAGCAACTGGCTTCTCGAATTCAATCCCACCAAATGCAAAGTCATGAAGATCGGAGAAGGGCAAAGAAGACCGCTGACAGAGTACAGGCTAGGCGGACAAAGGCTACAAACCTCGGCAAAGGAGAAAGACCTTGGGGTGAGTATAACGCCAAGCACGTCTCCGGAGGCACACATCAACCAGATACCTGCGGCAGCATATAGGTGACTGGCAAACCTAAGATTAGCGTTCCGTTACCTTAACAAGGAATCGTTCAAGACACTGTACACCGGGTACGTCAGGTCCATACTAGAATATGCAGCACCAGTCTGGAACCCACACCTAGTCAAGCACGTAAAGAAACTAGAGAAAGTGCAAAGGTTTGCGACAAGGTTAGTTCCACAACTCAGGGGTCTGTCCTATGAAGAAAGGTTGAGGGAAATAGGACTAACAACACTGGAGGAAAGAAGGGTCAGAGGAGACATGATAACGACATAGAAAATACTGCTGGGAATCGACAAGGTAGACAGTGACAGGTTGTTTCAGAGAGGGAACACAGAAACAAGGGGACACAACTGGAAGCTGAAGACTCAGATGAGTCAAAGGGATATTAGGAAGCATTTCTTCAGCCACAGAGTAGTCAGGAAGTGGAATAGTTTAGAGAAAGATATAGTGGAGGCAGGAACCATACACAGTTTTAAGACGAGGTATGATAAAGCTCATGGAGCAGGGAGAACAGAGACCCAGTAGCGGACAGCGAAGAGGCGGGGCCAGGAGCTGAGCATCGACCCTGCAACCACAATTAGGTGAGTACAATTAGGTGAGTACACACACACACAAACATAGTGGTGGAGCACCTAGAAAGGAATGAGCCAACACGGTTTTAGGGACGGGAAATCCTGTGTCACAAACCTACTGGAGTTCTACGACAGGGTGACAGCAATAAGACAAGAGAGAGAGAGGGTGGGTAGATTGCATATTCTTGGACTGTAAGAGGGCGTTTGACACAGTTCCACATAAGAGATTAGTGCAAAGTTGGAGGACCAGGCAGGGGTAACAGGGAAGGCACTACAATGGATCAGGGAATACCTGTCAGGAAGACAGCAGCGAGTCATGGTACGTGGTGAAGTGTCAGAGTGGGCGCCGGTGACGAGCGGGGTTCCACAGGGGTCAGTCCTGGGACCAGTGCTGTTTCTGGTATTTGTGAACGACATGACGGAAGGAATAGACTCCGAAGTGTCCCTGTTTGCAGATGATGTGAAGTTGATGAGAAGAATTCAGTCGGACGAGGACCAGGCAGAACTACAAAGGGATCTGGACAGGCTTCAAGCCTGGTCCAGCAATTGGCTCCTGGAGTTCAACCCCAAGTGCAAAGTCATGAAGATTGGGAAAGGGCAAAGAAGACTGCAGACGGAGTACAGCCTAGGAGGCTAGAGACTGCAAACCTCAATCAAGGAAAAAGACCTTGGGGTGAGTATAACACCAGGTACATCTCCTGAGGCGCACAACAACCAAATAACTGCTGCAGCATAAGGGCGCCTTGCAAGCCTAAGAACAGCATTCCGACATCTTAATAAAGAATCGTTCAGGACCCTGTACACTGTGTACGTGTTACGCAGAAATTGGGGTTTCCCTGAGGCCTAATGCCTTGTCTAAGGGCAAAGGGTAAAAGTTACACAAAACACCTGTAAAACTAGGCCTTCCAGGTCTATCCCCATAAACAAAGCTGGTATTACCAGTGTGGTTTAGTGCTCCACTGGGTTAGGGTATCAGAAGGTTCCACACAAAAATTCCTAGGTAAGAAAATATACATTTATTTACTTATATTAAACTATATACAGTCCAAACACGCCTCTTCACATATCAATTAGCCAAACCCCCTCAAAAACAGTACAGGACGGAGAAGGCAGCCGGGTGGTCACTTAAAAAAAAAAAAACAATACACTAAGCGGTCAGCCCAGCCACCACTCCCATCCTCCAGAACACATCTCCTCCTATTTCTTCAGTTCACACTCGTCCCTTAGGGCCCCGACCATGTCCGAGCCCAGGGTGTGTACTGGTACACCATTAAAAGAGCCTATGGCTTGAGTTAGCTACACAAAAGGGAATACAACATCACAAACTTAGCTGAACACAGGCTCCGTCTCGCCAGCCGCTATCCATGCCGCGCACATGTGTGTAACCCACGCGACACCGCCACCCTCACCACAAACATTTTTAAAATAAATCCCTAGCTGGATTTCTCTATTTCACCACTTAAACTTACTTTACAGTATTCACCAAAAGGACAGCATATTTCTAAAATTATCATTTACATTTATCTAAAGGTTATACATTATTATTACTGTTTTTCCTAATTACCTGAAATTTATGGCACACTTCTCCAATAGCTATATATTACGTATATTTAAATGTCATGCAGAAACCTGCATAACACCCCCACCCCTAGACCATAGGTCTCACTCTGCTAGCGGGGTCCACACGGACACCGCTAGGCAAAAGGGGAAAAAAGGAAATAAACATAAACATTATAACTGGAGAATTAGTCACACAATCATGACTTTTTGGCACTGCTCATATGTAATATTACTTTAACAGTCTGAGGCTATTAGATTGCGGACATGTGAAACTCGCCTAACATAAAAGTGATCAAGTTCTATGCCAAACGAGCCCACAGTCACGCTTTGACAAAACTATGTTAGAAAAGGCACCATCACAACACAGCGGTGGCCACACACTGGCGTTGATGCGTTTTACTAAATTACAATAAACATGATAATAATGTAAAGAGTGAACATTGTACATACTACCCTGAGAAGTGCCATTTAATAACAAACACAAGAGCTAAGTATCACACCTATTGATTTCCCATCTATCTTGACACATGTTAGTAATGCTGTAAGACAGATTTAAAGTATGTATGACACCACCAATGCTTGAAACAGGAACACTATCAAAGAGTAGTGAAAAGAAAGAGAGAAAAAAAATTCTTATTAAATTCTACTTAGAAAGAAAGATCACATAACCACCCCCATCTCACAGCAATCTTTAATAAACAAAACTGGTTCCCCATGACACACCTCTACGAGAAACAGGAGAGCATGGGAGAGGAGAAAAATATCAGGCCCCAAAAACCAGGTGAATAGTCACATAAATTTTGTTGGTGGGACTGTGGCCATAAACACTGGAGTCATCACCAAAGACCCCTCTAACAGGTGGACCTACCAGGCCGGCACCTACATGTCATTCCAAGGACCCTGGAGTCACCCCAGTGGTGATCCAAAAAAAAAATTAAAAGTCCTGGAGAAGCAAAAAAACCCCGGATCATTTGATATGACCCAAAAAAAAAGTGGGGGGCATCACCGCCAGCCCCACGTTCACCCAAAACATTAGGTCCAACAGCCCCTATACCAACATAAAACACAGGTGAGGCATACCAGCCAGCACCTAAAAAAACACAGGTGAGGCGTACCAGCCAGCACCTAAAAAAAAAACGGAGCATACCTTACCTAGGTATGGCCCCTTATGTGACTACCCCCAAAACACACAATAGGGCGTTCTGATACCTCCAACTCCGCTCAACCTGCATTTCTCCTTTTTGGTGGTCCAAGGTTCCATCTACTCGTCTACCGCAAACCACTGCAAAACAAGAACAGATAAGTGATCTATACACTACATGGTGTACACTATTTACACACAAAACACTTGATCAGCAACCACAATCTCCATGCCCTTCACGTAATGAGTCACCAGGTTTAGAAGTTGTAATAACAAGGCCCACCTAGTGAGGCTCTGAGGGTGGTTCCTCATTAAGTGAAGGAAACGTACTGGATTGTAGTCACTAGAGACCATAACAGGATGCAGAGACCCTGTTACATAAACAGAAAAGAAAGTTAGCACTCCCAGAACTAAAACCAGAGCTTCCTGTGCTATGGTGGCATAGCGTCCTTGGTGTCTGTTACATTTCTCTGTTAAGTAGCTGACTGGCATTACTTGCCCTGCTCTACCCTGCAACAAGACTGCCCCAACCCTCATATCATTTTGCAAAACCCAGGGTGGGTGACTCATGTTTACAAAGAAAAGATCATGAGGGTTAATGTCATACAAAAGGTTCGTATACAAAGATATTAAAATTACAATTATGGGTGTGTCCTTGGCACATAGAGTCATAAGAATCATATAATACCGCCACAAACTCAAAACTGTTGTGTCTAGTACATCAACAAAATTATTCATAAGAGGAAACCTTCGAACATTAGTTAGCAATTTTACTTTGCGGCAGTCAGTGAACCTGCTGAGAGGGTCATCGAGTGTGAGACCCTTGAAAGGCAACGTCCACTGACTCTCGCTAAGTACATTGAAAAGATAAAAAAAATTCACATCTTCATCACGGCAGGTCTCTTCCCACAAGTTTATGTTGCCCCACACAGGATGACTGTGCACAGCCACATTTACCTCATGGGGATTCACCTGGCCCCCATTTTCAGCATCCCAAAACTCCTTCGCAAAGACCCACCACGGCTGAGCCACAACTACAACCCTTCTTTCAGTAGGTCCAATGCTTCCACCATCTCGTACAATTTTCCAGTGTACATTATCTTCAGGGACGGTATCCACCATCAGTTTCCACGCCAACCCAATCATAGCTTTCCTAGGAGCCGGCTCCAGTATCACCACCTCCTCACTAGCCTCCAGATCAAGTAGCACCACCTCCTGGTCCCACGTTATCCTAGGCAGACTCGTAGGCTGGTTCACTAGTGCCGCCCCTCTCATCTTAGCCAAACAGTCTCTGAAACTGAGAAAACCACCGAGGGGGAAGTATCACCATTCTCACCTAGCCCATGACTTAATGATTCCAGAGTGCTTCCCACACGGTAATGAAAAGAGGGCATCCCTCTTCCCAGTCCTTCTGGTACTGGGGAAAACAAAAATGCATCGTCCTGAGAGACTGGTAAAAACACCCTACTTTTCTGTGACTCTCAAAGTGATAGACATCCATAAGTAAGGATCTCAAAACTACATGACATGTCATATAATTGGAATTCTGGTTGGCTTGGTGAAAGCCTCGCTGACAAAATTTTACCAGAAATCTCAAAACCACACACACAAAAGTATTAGGGAGAGGCAGGAACTCTGGTACCCTGGTAAAAAGATAAGTGTTTGGGAAACAGTTAGTAGTCAACTCACCCCTCTCAATACTGGAATATTCTCCATCGGTATTCTGTAGAGAATTCAGAAACTTTTTCTCAAACAGCTCTGCCATGACTGCGTGGTCACATGCTCTGTAAAATAAACATTTGGTAAATTTTGGAAACACTTTCCCTGTCACAGCTGCCAGTTGAATAGCCTTCAAGGAGTCACTACATCCCTTGACCTGAACCAGCTGCATCAGCTGCCGGGTAGTCACTCCCATGCCGGCACCGAAACCTCCCCTTAAACCGGGTTTTACCGGGGCTGGGTTGTCACTGCCAAGAGTCTCCTGCAGGTCAGACTCAATGAACAGGCTCCCCAGGCCCCAGCCACCACAGTCAGTAGGAAAATCAAGGCCGGGTACGGAAGTTCTTCTCTTGCTTACTTGGCTATTCATATTACACACTGAAAATCTGTCAGTCACCATTACTCCAGGTTGTACATTACCACCTGTTGAAGCAAAGTCCTGTGAAACCAAACATTCCTCACTGTTGAGGAGACTCAAAACATTGTTGCCTAGTAGAAGGTCAACACCTGCAAAAGGTACATCTTCTGTAATACCTACAGGAAGGTACCCAGACTGATACGCAGACTCCACCCATAACCTGTGCACCGGAGTCTTGACAATACCTCCAGTAATCCCTGTGAGAAAAATGTGTAAACCAGTATATGTGTCACTCGACACTGGAAATACACCCCTGCGAAGCAAGGTGTACGTGCTACCAGTGTCCCTTAAGGATACAACACCTGATACTCTACCTTCATTTTGGTGTAAGGCCACGGTAGACTTGCTGGAATAGACCTTCATCCGAGGGTCTAGGACAGCTGGACTACTCTGTTTACCTTTGGGCAAGATGGCAATGCAAGCAACAGCATATGTAACTGGTGTACTTACTGGAGAGGTATCTGCTGCAGCCTGGTCTCTAATCATCTGTCTACAATATGGCTGCAGGTGGCCCTGTTTGTGACAATAATTACAGTAATAAGGTGTAAAGGCCCTCTGCCCATTTGACCTAGGTTGGGTCTCTTGACGCTGACGACCTGGGCTTGTCCTACCTGTACCTTGGAGTCCTGGACCAGTGGCTCTGGACTTAAAACTTTCCTGGGTAGGTACTGGAAAATTAGGCATTAAAATTCTGGTGGTTATTCGGCTGGAAAACAGGTGACTTAAACTTCTGAAATTTCCTACCCCTACTGGTAGGTGGAAAACTTACCATTATTAGTAGGTGGTGGGTGATAATTACTACCAAATTTTGGTTAGCTAAAAATCTATCACCTAGCTCTAAAGCATATTTAAAATCATCGGATCCTTCTCCTCAAGATAAGCCTTAAGGTCAGGAGGAGCATTCTTTAAAAGATCCTCTAGCAAAATTAAGGTACGCACTCTCTCATAACTGTCACCCACATCTTTGGAGCGCCACCACCTGTCTAAAAGTGACATCTTCTCCTTACCATAATCTAAGAGAGACTGCCCTGCATGAAATTCAAGCCCTCTAAACTTCTGCCGATACCTTTCTGGCAAAATCTGATAAGACAATAAAACTACCTCCTTCAGCTTCTTATAATCAGCAAAGTCTGGTCCCTCTAGAGAACTAACTGCCTGTAAGCCTTTACCAACTAATTGTGTACGTGCTAATGTAGCCCATTCCTTTTCTGGCCAATCTTGGGATTTGGCCGTACTTTCAAATAAGAGAAAAAACTGGTCTGGGTCTTTCTCGAGGAACTTGGGCACAAATTTTATGGCTGTGTCCAAATGAAACGCATTTACACACCTGTTGGTGGTTTGCTTTAACCTTTCTAAGTCTTGTAGTTCTTGGATCTTTGTACGTTCAATCCTTAACAAGTCTTTTTGTTGCTCAATTATGTCCAATTTCAACCTCATAAGTTCTGCTTCCTTATCCAGGTCCCTACCAGTGGAACCTAACCCAGGGTTTCCTCCATCACCCACAACAACCCCAGCAAGTTCACCACTGTGAGACATTTTGGGAAAATATAGCACAAACTCTTGCTATCTACCAGAACTTACATAAAATAATAAATCACACAGTAAAGCACCAACACAAAATTATTATAAGAAACACAAGGAGTAATTATCCTGGAACTCCCCAAAAATGAAACAGGATAGCACACAAAATCTGGCAGAAAAATAGAGCTATTTCACCTGCCAAGGAAAAATATCTCCAAAAAAATATTAGGTATTAATAACAAGAAAACCAACCATATTGCACCTGCAAAGGTAAATTATGCACCAAAATTTGTATTATTAACACCCTTAAAAATCAGCAATATTGCACCTGCAAGTGTAAATTATTCAACAAAAATATGTATTAATAACACCTTGAAAAATCAGCAATACTGCAAACAAAACAAATAAAATCTGGGGTTATTGCACCTGCAAAGGCAAATTGTACCCAAAAATACTGGTAATAACAATAAAATCAGCACTATTGCACACAAAACAAATAAATCTGGGGTTATTGCACCTGCAAAGAGCAATTGTTCCCCAAAAAATACTGGTATTAATAACAAGAGGTATTAATAACAATAAAAGTAAACAATAGAGCACCCGCAAAGGTAAATTAGGTCCCAGAAAAAATTTTGGGCACTAATAACAAAAAAAAATTAGACCTATTTCACACAAAACTAGCAGTAACCTGAGTACTACACCTGCAAAAGTAAGGCCACATTTTAGTGTAGGTATTTTCTAGTGAATCCTTCCTCTAACCAACCCAATAAAGTATGATTATTAACTTCCAGGTTGCAAACTTGAATTACCACAAAATTTGATAATTCTCCCATACAGGCCCCATGTTACAAAATTGGGTTTCTGGCTAATGCCTTGTCTAAGGGCAAAGGGGAAAGTTACACAAAACACCTGTAAAACTAGGCCTTCCAGGTCTATCCCCATAAACAAGCTGGTATTACCAGTGTGGTTTAGTGCTCCACTGGGTTAGGGTATCAGAAGGTTCCACACAAAAATTCCTAGGTAAGAAAATATACATTTATTTACTTATATTAAACTATATACAGTCCAAACACGCCTCTTCACATATCAATTAGCCAAACCCCCTCAAAAACAGTACAGGACGGAGAAGGCGGCCGGGTGGTCACTAAAAAAACAAAACAATACACTAAGCGGTCAGCCCAGCCACCACTCCCATCCTCCAGAACACATCTCCTCCTATTTCTTCAGTTCACACTCGTCCCTTAGGGCCCCGACCATGTCCGGCCCAGGGTGTGTACTGGACACCATTAAAAGAGCCTATGGCTTGAGTTAGCTACAAAGGGAATACAACATCACAAACTTAGCTGAACACAGGCTCCGTCTCAGCCGCTATCCATGCCGCGCACATTGTGTAACCCACGCGACACCGCACCTCACCACAAACATTTGGAAAATAAATCCTAGCTGGATTTCTCTATTTCACCACTTAAACTTACTTTACAGTATTCACCAAAGGACAGCATATTTCTAAAAAATTTTCATTTACATTTATCTAAGGTTATACATTATTATTACTGTTTTCCTAATTACCTGAAATTTATGGCACACTTCTCCAATAGCTATATATTACGTATATTTAAATGTCATGCAGAAACCTGCATAACAGTACGTTAGGCCCATACTGGAGTATGCAGCACCAGTTTGGAACCCACACCCTTAAGCCGTGAAAAGCTCGAGAAAGTGCAAAGGTTTGCAACAAGACTAGTCCCGGAGCTAAGGGGTATGTCCTACGAGGAGAGGTTAAGGGAAATCGACCTGACGACACTGGAGGACCGGAGATAGGGAAGACATGATAACAACATATAAGATACTGAGAGGAATTGACAAAGTGGACGAGACAGAATGTTCAGAGATAGGACACAGCAACAAGGGGACACAGTTGGAAGTTGAAGACTCAGACGAATCACAGGGATGTTAGGAAGTATTTCTTCAGTCACAGAGTGGTCGGGAAGTGGAATAGTTTAGGAAGTTATGTGTGGGCAGGCTCCATACATAGCTTTAAGAAGAAGTATGATAAAGCTCATGGCGCAGGGAGAGTGACACAGTAGCGGCCAGTGAAGAGGCGGGGCCAGGAGCTGAGTCTCGACCCCTGCAACCACAATTAGGTGAGTACAATTAGGTGAGAACACACACGAGGCACTAAACTACAGACCAGTGTCACTGACGTGTATAGTATGCAAAGTCATGGAGAAGATCATCATGAGGAGAGTGGTGGAGCACCTAGAAAGACACAAGCTTATAAACGACAACCAGCACGGTTTCAGGAAGGAAAATCCTGTGTCACAAACCTACTGGAGTTTTATGACAAGGTAACAGAAGTAAGACACGAGAGGGGTGGATAGACTGCATTTTCTTGGACTGCAAGAAGGCGTTCGACACAGTTCCTCACAAGAGGTTAATGCAAAAGCTAAAAGGATCAGGCAAACGTAACAGGAAAAGCACTGCAATGGATCAAGAATATCTGACAGGGAGGCAAACAACGAGTCACGGTACGTGACAGTGGTGTTCCACAAGGGTCAGTCCTAGGACCTGTACTGTTTTTGGTATATGTGAATGACATAACGGAAGGGATAGACTCAGAAGTGTCCCTGTTTGCAGATGATGTGAGGTTAATGAGAAGAATTAAATCAGTTGAGGATCAGGCAGGACAACAAAGAGACCTAAACAGGCTACAAGCCTGGTCCAGTAACTGGCTCCTTGAATTTAACCCTGCCAAATGTAAAATCATGAAGATCGGGGAAGGGCAAAGAAGACCGTAGACAAAGTATAATATAGGTGGCTAAAGACTGCAAACCTCACTCAAGGAAAAAGATCTTGGGGTGAGTATAATACCGAGCACATCTCCTGAGGCACACATCAATCAGATAACTGCTGCAGCATACGGGCGGCTGACAAACCTAAGAATAGTGTTCCAATACCTCACTAAGGAATCGTTCAAGACTCTGTACACCATAAACGTCAGGCCCATCTGGAGTATGCCGCACCAGTTTGGAACGCACACCTGGTCAAACACGTCAAGAAATTAGAGAAAGTGCAAAGGTTTGCAGCAAGACTAGTCCCAGAGCTAAGGGGATTGTCCTACGAAGAAAGGTTAAGGAAATCGGCCTGACGACACTAGAGGACAGGAGGGTTGGGGAGACATGATAACGACATATAAAATACTGCGAGGAATATATAAGGTGGACAGAGACAAGATGTTCCAGAGGGGACACAGAAACAAGGGTCACAATTGGAAGTTGAAGACTCCTATGAGTCAAAGGTATGTTAGGAAGTATTTCTTCAGTCATAGAGTTGTCAGGAAGTGGAATAGCCTAGAAAGTGACGTAGTGGAGGCAGAAACCATACATAGTTTTAAGACAAGGTTTGATAAAGCTCATGGAGCAGGAGAGAGAGGACCTAGTAGCAATCAGTGAAGAGGCGGGGCTCGACCCTGCAACCACAAATAGGTGAGTACACATATCAGGATATCAGATCCTGAGGAAAGACAGAGGAACAGAGGGGTGGAGGCAAAAAAATGGTGTAAAATACCGACACAATGGAAAGATAAACACAAGCAGTATAGTGTGATCCTTTATTGACAACGTTTTGGTGGACAACCTCACCAAAACATTTCTTCACAAAACTCGTCGCATTCTGAGGGACTCAGAACAAGGGAAGAAACTTCTACACACCATTCCCAGCAACCCCAGACCTGCCAGAATGTACGGTCTTGTCTGAGCAGGGGCCCTATACTAGAAGTGGTTTTTGCATTGTTTTTGTATATGAAAAGAAATATTTCAAATTTCTTTCAATTTCACTAATCACTTTTAGCTCCTCTTGACTCTCCTGGATCCTGTATGAGTCCTTTAACTTTAGCTCAATATTTTCCACTTCCCTGGTTAGCGCTTCCTTCCGTGACTCAGATAGTCCGGCATTCTTGAGGGGCTCAGTGATTCTTCGTCTTCTCCTGTATAGGTAGCGTCTCTCTCTCTCCTGTTTACTTCTTCTCTTCTTTTTTCGTAGAGGAATATGCCTTGAACATACTTCAGCTAACAGGAGGTTGATCTTTTCAAGGCACTGGTTAGGGTCCATGTAATTCAAGATATCTTCCCAACATGTTTCATTTATGTACAAAAGTGGTATACAATACCGACAAGATGAAACTTAAGACACATGTGCAACATCTGGGTATCTTTATTGACAACGTTTCGCCCACGCAGTGGCTTTATCGAGTCACAACAGATCTACCTGGAAAATGAGCAACATAGAGATATATATAGGGTACAGTCAGGTGGAGAATGCTGGGTCAGGTGGAGAAAGCTGCATGTGAGTCTTAAAAGTAGTGTGAAAACATAGTGTGACTTAAAGGACCTGCAGTGTACCATTCTTGAGTTCTAGGTGGGATAGCGTTGAAGAAGTTTCTTGGCAATAGGTTCAGCTATGTTGTAGAAGCCGTTGTTCTGGTTGAAGTTGTTGGATATACAGATGAGTGATGGCTGCAGCAAATTATACGTTGGCGAAACATCTAGAGACCTACAAACACGCATTTCAGAACACCAGTACGCAGGCAGATCTGACGACTCAAGAAATGCCTGTGTTCAACACCGAAATTTACACAACCATTTAATCAACTACAGAAACGAAAGACTCATCGCCAGAGAAGACAACACGCAATACCGAAGAATCCTAGAATCATCACTCATCTGTATGTCCAACAACTTTAACCAGAACAACGGCTTCTACAACATAGCTGAACCTATTGCCAAGAAACTTCTTCAACGCTATCCCACCTAGAACTCAAGAATGGTACACTGCAGGTCCTTTAAGTCACACTATGTTTTCACACTACTTTTAAGACTCACATGCAGCTTTCTCCACCTGACCCAGCATTCTCCACCTGACTGTACCCTATATATATCTCCATGTTGCTCATTTTCCAGGTAGATCTGTCTGTGACTCGATAAAGCCCACTGCGTGGGCGAAACGTTGTCAATAAAGGATCACATTATACTGCTTATGTGTTTATTTTTCCATTGTGTCGGTATTTTATACCATTTATTTCCATTACCTCACCTTTTGTATATAGTTCTACTCTCTTCATATTATGTCCTAGAATTTTGTATTGATAAAGCCACTGGTTGGCGAAACGTTTACTATAAAGATACCCAGATGTTGCACATGTGTCTTAATTTTCATCTTGTTTCATTTAGGGCATAGTTTACCAGATCCCAGTTGATGTTCTTGTTGTTGAAGTTGAACTTGGTAAAGGTACCCTCATAGCTATATGCGTTTTGCTGATCAGGACTCCTGTGCATGCACGTCTGGACTTCGCTTAGATTGTGATCAGAATTTGTTGTTTTTGATAGTGTTATGTTTCTTACCAGGTCCTCATCATAACTCCCAGACGCTTCAACGTTCAAGCTCTCCAACACAAGCTCAACCAGGTCGAGCCATCAATCTAGTTCACACTAGAAGAAGAAGTCGACAACACTCTTCCATTCCTTGATGTTCTTCTCTGCAAAGCTGACCATGAACTTCGTTTTAAAGTCTATCGAAAGCCTAACAACCAACACAATCTTCTCCATTTCTACTCTCACCACCAGGCTTTTTCCTGCGCGCACTCAGAATCTGCAGCAGTGAGTTCCTTGAAGAAGAATGCTCCCTCATTGAACAAGTTTTTTCCAAACTTCACTATCCTCGTCACTTCATTAGAGACTGCAGACGACGGGCATTAAACATCTTCAACACACCCAGAGAAGACAATGCTGAGAAGAGATACATAGTCCTTCCCACCAACTCCATTTCCAAACAAGTTTCCAACATTTTTTCCAAGACCTCATTCCGAGTATCCACCTCCACATCCACCACCATCAAGGACATTACCAGTAACAGACAGGACAAGCTTCAATCCACTGCAGGGGTATACACAATCCCTTGTAATGACTGCAGCAAATTATACATCGGCAAAACATCCAGAGACCTGCAAACGCGTATTTCAGAACACCAGTACTCAGGCAGATCTGACGACCCAAGGAATGCCTGTGTTCAACACCGAAATTCACACAACCATTTAATCAACTACAGAAACGCAAGACTCATCGCCAGAGAAGACAACACGCAATACCGAAGAATCCTGGAATCATCACTTATCTGTATATCCAACAACTTCAACCAGAACAACGGCTTCTACTGGTGTACTGGGCTGACCGTCCAACATAACGGTGACGTGTGTGTACTGGTGTACTGTGCTGACCGTCCAACATAACGGTGACGTGTGTGTACTGGTGTACTGTGCTGACCGTCCAACATAACGGTGACGTGTGTGTACTGGTGTACTGTGCTGACCGTCCAACATAAAGGTGACATGTGTGTACTGGTGTACTGTGCTGACCGTCCAACATAACGGTGACGTGTGTGTACTGGTGTACTGTGCTGACCGGCCAACATAAAGGTGACATGTGTGTACTGGTGTACTGTGCTGACCGTCCAACATAACGGTGACGTGTGTGTACTGGTGTACTGTGCTGACCGGCCAACATAAAGGTGACATGTGTACTGGTGTACTGGGCTGACCGTCCAACATAACGGTGACTTGTGTGTACTGGGCTGACCGTCCAACATAACGGTGGCGTGTGTGACTTGTGTACTGGGCTGACCGTCTGTTACGGCCCCCTACCTAACAATGGTTGTTAGGTATTTACCTGCCGGCCTGTGACGTAATCAAACGTGATGTTTGACTGACGGGCCGGCTGGACTGACAGTGTCAACGAGACTCTCCCTATTCAACACTGGAGAGTTCACCAGCTCCCTGATACACTACTGGAGTTCGCCAGGCAGACCTGCTTGAGAGTTGCAGACTCTCGCAGTGTGGTGCTGGTGACAGGCCTACAGTGCTCCAGTGCAGAGAGAACTGAAGCTCTATCCTCTCAAGATCGTGTTACCTCGAAAGCAGCTTTGTACTTGTGATGTTTGTAAGGCCAAGTACAGTGAAGGTGTTCTCTCCTGCTTGCTATGAGGACACTGTTATGAGGAGAAGGCAAGTCTGGTCACCAGAATTACCCAATGGCTTTCATCGTACCTGCGACTATGTACCTGAAACTATGTACCTGAAACTATGTACCTGAAGTGTCTTGTGTGACACTGGTAATGTTACCCGAAGTGTCAAGGATTTAGTGTGTAGTCAGAGAGAGTTAGTGACGGTGGCACGACACAGGTTGAGTCGTGTATTTGGGTGTCATAACGAGGTGCAAAGGCTTTATTAGAGAAAGAGTTCATGATACAGGGGCGCCATGTGGCACAGAGAATGTCGTGATACACAGCATGAGTCTTTATGGTACGGGTGTCGTGAACCCTGTAGGTGCCATAAGACAGAGACAAGGGTGTCAGAGGACACGGTGGAGAAGGAGTATCATGACAAAGTGTGGTAGTGTCCTGCGTGACACTTGTAGACGGCAGCCACTTGACATTGCTCTAAGTATATGATTTTATTTGTGACTTTTTCTTGTACTATGATTTTGTGTAAATATGTTTTTACACAGATTATTAGATTATATGTTTTTATTCAGAGTATATGTTTCTATATTAATAATATATATATAATAAATATTGAAAATCTGATAGTTTACTCAGTATCCCAAACAGTCGTTTATTACAAATGCCATTTTATTTGTAATACCGTCCAACATAACGGTGACGTGTGTACTGGGCTGACCGTCCAACATAATGGTGACGTGTGTGTACTGGTACTGGGCTGACCGTCCAACATAACGGTGACGTGTGTGTACTGGGCGACCGTCCAACATAATGGTGACGTGTGTGTACTGGTGTACTGGGCTGACCGTCCAACATAACGGTGACGTGTGTGTACTGGGCTGACCGTCCAACATAACGGTGACGTGTGTACTGGGCTGACCGTCCAACATAACGGTGACGTGTGTGTACTGGGCTGACCGTCCAACATAATGGTGACGTGTGTGTATGGGCTGACCGTCCAACATAACGGTGACTTGTGTGTACTGGTGTACTGGGCTGACCGTCCAACATAATGGTGACGTGTGTGTACTGGGCTGACCGTCCAACATAATGGTGACGTGTGTGTACTGGGCTGACCGTCCAACATAATGGTGACGTGTGTGTACTGGGCTGACCGTCAAACATAACGGTGACTTGTGTGTACTGGTGTACTGGGTTGACCGTCCAACATAATGGTGACGTGTGTACTGGTGTACTGGGCTGACCGTCCAACATAACGGTGACTTGTGTGTACTGGTGTACTGGGCTGACCGTCCAACATAATGGTGACGTGTGTACTGGGCTGACCGTCCAACATAATGGTGACGTGTGTTACTGGGCTGACCGTCCAACATAACGGTGACTTGTGTGTACTGGTGTACTGGGCTGACCGTCCAACATAATGGTGACTTGTGTGTACTGTGCTGACCGTCCAACATAATGGTGACGTGTGTGTACTGGTGTACTGGGCTGACCGTCCAACATAACGGTGACTTGTGTGTACTGGTGTACTGGGCTGACCGTCCAACATAATGGTGACTTGTGTGTACTGGTGTACTGTGCTGACCGTCCAACATAATGGTGACGTGTGTACTGGTGTACTGGGCTGACCGTCCAACATAACGGTGACTTGTGTGACTGGTGATCACTGGGCTGACCGTCCAACATAACGGTGATGTGTACTGGGCTGACCGTCCAACATACGGTGACTTGTGTGTACTGGGCTGACCGTCCAACGTAATGGTGACGTGTGTGTACTGGGCTGACCGTCCAACATAATGGTGACGTGTGTACTGGGCTGACCGTCCAACATAATGGTGACGTGTGTGTACTGGGCTGACCGTCCAACATAATGGTGACGTGTGTGTACTGGGCTGACCGTCCAACATAACGGTGACTTGTGTGTACTGGTGTACTGGGCTGACCGTTCAACATAACGGTGACTTGTGTGTACTGGTGTACTGGGCTGACCGTTCAACATAACGGTGACTTGTGTGTACTGGTGTACTGGGCTGACCGTTCAACATAACGGTGACTTGTGTGTACTGGTGTACTGGGCTGACCGTTCAACATAACGGTGACGTGTGTGTACTGGTGTACTGGGCTGACCGTCCAACATAACGGTGACGTGTGTGTACTGGTGTACTGGGCTGACCCTCCAACATAACGGTGACGTGTGTGTACTGATGTACTGGGCTGACCGTCCGACATAACGTTGACGTGTGTGTACTGGGCTGACCCTCGAACATAATGGTGACGTGTGTGTACTGGTGTACTGGGTTGACCGTCCAACATAATGGTGACGTGTGTGTACTGGGTTGACCGTCCAACATAATGGTGACGTGTGTGTACTGGGCTGACCGTCCAACATAACGGTGACTTGTGTGTACTGGGTTGACCGTCCAACATAATGGTGACGTGTGTGTACTGGTGTACTGGGCTGACCGTCCAACATAACGGTGACTTGTGTGTACTGGTGTACTGGGCTGACCGTCCAACATAATGGTGACTTGTGTGTACTGGTGTACTGGGCTGACCGTCCAACATAATGGTGACGTGTGTGTACTGGTGTACTGGGCTGACCGTCCAACATAATGGTGACGTGTGTACTGGTGTACTGGGCTGACCGTCCAACATAATGGTGACGTGTGTGTACTGGGCTGACCGTCCAACATAATGGTGACGTGTGTGTACTGGGCTGACCGTCCAACATAACGGTGACTGTGTGTACGGGTTTACTGGGCTGACCGTCCAACATAATGGTGACTTGTGTGTACTGGTGTACTGTGCTGACCGTCCAACATAATGGTGACGTGTGTGTACTGGTGTACTGGGCTGACCGTCCAACATAACGGTGACTTGTGTGTACTGGTGTACTGGGCTGACCGTCCAACATAATGGTGACTTGTGTGTACTGGTGTACTGTGCTGACCGTCCAACATAATGGTGACGTGTGTGTACTGGTGTACTGGGCTGACCGTCCAACATAATGGTGACGTGTGTGTACTGGTGTACTGTGCTGACCGTCCAACATAATGGTGACGTGTGTGTACTGGTGTACTGGGTTGACCGTCCAACATAATGGTGACGTGTGTGTACTGGTGTACTGGGCTGACCGTCCAACATAATGGTGACTTGTGTGTACTGGTGTACTGGGCTGACCGTCCAACATAATGGTGACATGTGTGTACTGGTACTGTGCTGACCGTCCAACATAATGGTGACTTGTGTGTACTGGTGTACTGGGCTGACCGTCCAACATAATGGTGACGTGTGTGTACTGGTGTACTGGGCTGACCGTCCAACATAATGGTGACGTGTCAGATAATGACAAGAAACTGGTGGATATGGCAATATTGTGGAAAAAAGTGTGGTGAAGGTGGTTATTATGAAGGTGGTTATTATGAAGGTGGTTATATAATAAAGGTGGATTATATATAAAGTGTCGGTTATTATAAAGGTGGTTATTATAAAGGTGGTTATTATAAAGGTGGTTATTATAAAGGTGGTTATTATAAAGGTGGTTATTATAAAGGTGGTTATTATAAAGGTGGTTATTATAAAGGTGGTTATTATAAAGGTGGTTATTATGATGGTGGTTATTATGAAAGTGGTTGTTATGTAGGTGATGTTCTCTTTGTTGTGCTCACACCCGTATGTTCTCTGCGTTCCTGTCAGCTTAGGCCCTGTCATATCTACTCTTGAAATTATGTATAGAGTTTGTCTATACTTCTCATGCAGCTCGTCCACTTCCTTACCAGGAAGGCAATGAAGAAGTATTTTTCACATCCTTCTTAAAGTTTGTCTCTATCTGTCATGTCAGATTACCTTGAGATCTTGTGTACCGTATTCGTCTCTTTTCCGGTCCTTGTCTATTAATTATGTTAGTCTCACTCGCTTTAGTGTCTCCTTATTGATCAATCCACTCATCTTCAGAATATTAGATTAGAACATAAGAAGAAGAACATAAGAAAGAAGGAACACTGCAGCAGGCCTACTGGCTCATGCAGGCAAGTCCAAGTCTCCCACTGGCTTAAGCCAATGCCCGACCCAGCCAGGTCAGGTTACATTCACTTAAGGAAGGAGCACTGCATCTGACCTAGTAGCACAAACTAGTCAGGTCCAACTCAAACCAACCCGCACCCACTCATATATTTATCTAGCCTATTTTTAAAACTACACAACGTTTTAGCCTTATAACTGTACTCGGAGTTTGTTCCACTCATCGACAACTCTATTACCAAAACCAATGCTTTCCTATATCCTTCCTGAATCTGAATTTATCCAACTTAAAACCATTGCTGCGACTCCTGTCTTGGCTGGATATCTTCAGCACGCTATTTACATCCCTTTATTTATTCCTAACCCCTGTGGTTTAGCGCTTCTATTTGATTATAATAATAATAATTTTATTTATTCCTGTTTTCCATTTATACACCTCAATCATATCCCCCTAATTCTACGCCTTCTAGAGAGTGCAGATTCAGGGCCCTCAGTCTATCCTCATAGGGAAGATTTCTGATACATGGAATCAACTTAGTCATCCTCCTTTGTACGTTTTCCAGAGCATTTATATCCATTCTGTAATATGGTGACAAAACTGTGCAGCATAATCTAAATGAGGCCTAACCAAGGATATATAGAGTTGAAAAACAACCTGAGGACTCCTATTATTTATGCTTCTTGACTCACGAAATCGTAATGGCACGATTGAAACAAACCATACCACGGGTGGGTTCGAACCCGCGGTCAGAGTCTCAGAACTCCAGACCGTGCGTAAGCCACTGGCCAGCTAGCTTCAAAAGATTCATCCAACTAGGATATTTCTACACCATAGGAAGGTTAGCATAGGCACCACCTAGTTGGATGAATCTTATTGAAGCTATGGCCCAGTGGCTTACGCGACGGTCTGGAGTTCTAGAGACTCTGACTGGGTTCGAACCCCACCCTGGTATGGTTTGATTTTGCTTCTTGATAAAGCCAAGGATTCTGTTCGCTTTATTGCGAGCACTTATGCACTGCTGTCTTGGTTTTAGATTACTGCTAACCAAAACTGCTAAATCCTTTTGCAATCAGTAGTATTAAGATCTACATTATTTAGTTTATATGTGGATGGTTATTGTCCTGTCCAATATTTAGAACTTTGCATTTATCTATATTAAACTGCATCTGCCACTTCTCCGACCACTGCCTATGTCTATTCAAATCTTCCTGGAGTGCTCTAATGTCCTCATTTGAATGAATTGGACGGCCTATTTTGGTGTCATCGGCAAACTTGCTTATGTCTGCTATTTATTCCCTCATCTATGTCGTTTATGTAGATTGAACAACAAGGGGCCCAATACTGACCCCCTGTGGAACACCGCTTATGACACTTTCCCACTCTGATTTCTCCCCATTTATGCAAACTCTCTGCTGCCTTTTGTCAACCATGCCTCTATCCAGGAAAAAATTCTCCTATTCCGTGTGCCTTAATTTTCCTCAATAGTCTCTAATGTGGGACTCTATCAAAAGCCTTACTGAAGTCCATATACACAATATCATATTCATTACCATGATCTACCTCCTCAAATACCTTAGTGAAAAAGTTATTAAATTTGTAAGACAGGAACGCCCTTTTGTAAAACCGTGCTGAGATTCGTTGATTAATTTATGCTTTTCAAGATGGCTGCGAATTGCCCGGAATTGATTCCATAAATTTTCCCACTATGGAGGTTAGGCTTATTGGTTTTATAGTTCGAAGCTAAGGACCTGTCTCCTGCTTTGAAAATAGGTATTACATTTGAATTTTCCACTTATCTGGCACCATGCCAGTTTGCAGTGATATGTTGAAAAGATTAGCCATAAGTTTGCGAAGCTCCTCTTTGCATTCCTTTAGAACCCTTGCTACAGTTCATCAGGGCCTGGGGATTTGTAGGTTTTAATTTATCTATTTGTCTAAGGACCATGTCACTTGTGACCCTAATCGTTATAGTTTATTATCGTCCTGTTCCATAATTTATTATTTCTGGAATATCGCTAGTATCTTCCTGTGTAAAACTGAGAGGAAGTAAGTGTTAAAATTCTACACATTTCCTTATCACTGACGGTGAGCTGACCTGAGTAATTTTGAGTGGGCCTATCTTGTCCCTAATCTTACTTCTGTATACGTGAAAAATCCTTTGGGTTAGTCTTCGATTCTCTTAATCTTAACCTCATAGTCTCTTTTTGCTTTTCTTATTCCTTTTTATTTCTCTTTTAACTGAATATATTTATTACTTAATTGCCCTTTCCTCTTTTGATTCGCCTATATATGCCTCTCTTTTGACCAATGAGATGTTTTAATCTATTGTTCATCCATTTAGGATCATTTTTGTTTGATCTGATTTCCCTATTAGGAACATAAGTTGTCGAGCAGCTAGAACTATTCTCTGGAAAACGTCATATTGGCAATCACCACCTACCTGACCCACTGTCAGGTCATTCCGATTCAGCCCACCCAGGTATTTTTCAGTCCTATGAAATCAGCCAATGGGTAATTCCATGATATTTAAAACTGAGTGATTTGTGATCACTTTCCCTAAGCTCATCTTAACCTCCAAGATTATTAATTGCATTCCCTGCTGGCAAAACCAAGTCTAGCAGGTTATTTCCTCAGTTAGTTCTGTCACCAACTGTTTCAAAAACAATCTGAATCGTATCAAGAAAGTCACTTCACTCTAAATTTCCTGTCAAATTGCTCATCGTTTGTCTAAAGTTGAAATCTCCATCACACAACATTTCATGTGAGATGCCTTGCAATTTCATCCCATAGAAGTTTACTGCACTCCTATCAAGATTTGGGGGCCTGTAAATCACACCCAAGATAAGTTTTACACGGCCCCAAGAAGCTGTAACCAAACAGATTCAGTGGCTGACGCTTCTAATTTTATATCTTGTCTAAACAAAAATTTAAATTGTCTCTGACATACATCCTTCTCCACCACCCTTCCTGTTGACCCTATCAGTGTGGAAAATTTATAGCCTTGTATGACATTCAGAAGGCAACTCTATTTTCAGTTAGCCGGTCTCTGTTATGCAATTATCTATGTTTCCTGCACTTGCAATTAATCTTAACTCGTCTATCTTATTTCTTACACTCCTGCTATTAGTATAGTAAACATTAAGGAGCTAGTCTCTTGTTTCCCTCCTGCTCCCTTTGTTTGCTGACCTGATCCATTGTCTTTATTTGTAACTTTATGATGAATTTCTTTTGTACACTTACTGTTTTGCCTAGTGTTGCAAACTGACTGTTTCCCACACCCACACTCTATCCTCTATCAGTTTAAAATCCTAGGCATGTCAATGGCCCTCTCGATCGAGTTGGAAGTGCTTCCACCCTGTCCCAGAGAGATGTACCCCATCCCTGCATACATACTCATGTTTCCATAAAAAGTTGTCCCAGTTGTCAATGAATGGGATTGCAAGTTCCTTACGTATCTGTCTAGCCAGCAATTTACAACAATTGCCATAGACACCATTCATTTCCCACTTCCTTCTAGGCAAGATGCTACATATAATTGGGACCCCTCCTAGACTTAATTAGCTCTATAGCTGACCTGTACTTATCTAGCAGCTCTTCTCTCCTACCCTTCCCAATATCATTTCCACTACATGAGACAGATAATGGGCTTGTTCCCATTACCTGACATGAATTATCCAACCTGTTGACTATGTCTCCAACACCAGCTCAGGAAAGCACACCCTTTCACCTCCCTATTCCTATTACAGAAACACGGTCCATATCTTACCTGTGAGTCACCTACCACAAGAATTCGCTTTACCTCTATTAGCGGGGAAGTAGTACCTTTACCTTCACTGGCCACTGGAGTACACTCATCCTGAAGAAAATAGAAGATTTCCTACCTTCACATCTTTCATTAACCTTCCTTATCTCTTCATTCTTCCTGAATTGTGAATCACTTGCCACTTACAGCTGCCACTCTCAATGTTGGTAACCATTTCCTCTTTACAGATTAATGAAATGTTCTCTGTTAGATGGCGAAATACACAGCTTCAACATCACCCAGAAATACACAGCTTCAACATCACCCAGAAATACACAGCTTCAACATCACCCAGAAATACAAGCTTCAACATCACCCAGAAATACACGCTTCAACATCACCCAGAAATACACAGCTCAACATCACCCAGAAATACCGCCAAATACAATGCGTCTTTTTTTTCTCCATCTTAATTTGTGATAAAAAATTTTATACATTACCCAAAAAACAAAACGTTCTTTAAAGTTAACCACGTGGGAACGTTCCCCTACCTGATAAACCCCGGTGGGGCTTAAAAATTTCCCCCACTTTCCATGATAGTTAACCACAGTGGGGAAATTGTTCCCCCCTTTCCAGTGTTAACCACGGTGGGAAACAAAATTCCCCCCTTTCCTGATAGTTGGTGGGGAAAAAAAGTTCCCCCCCCCCTTTCCCTGATAGTTAACCAGGTGAAACAAAATTTTTTTCCCTGATAGTTAACCACAGTGGAAATTAAAATTCCCCCCCTTTCCATGATGTTAACCCCGGTGGGAAAAATTAAAGTTCCCCCCTTTTA